>ARYC01018905.1:0-13863 GCA_000711775.1 Oxytricha trifallax
TCTATATTTCTATCTTGCAGTGGCTTCTGGAGTTTCCTTGTTATTAATTTACTTGTTACTATTGCATTGAGTGAGTTTAGCAGAGGATTTGTTAGTGGTCGTGGTTGTAAAAGCAGCTGTAGTAGCAGTTCTTAGCAGATTGCTGCTTGGACACTTACCACCAGAAGAAAAAGTGCCACTAGCACTCCCTAATATTTATTGACTGCTTAAACCATTTATTGCAAAATTAGTTGATGTGGCTCCACCAGTACTGCTGCTTGAGATACTTGAACTTAAAGCATTGTTACTTAAGATATTGTTTATAATAATTTACTAATGGTGCTGTGAAGATGCTGACTAATTCTTGTGAGAGTTATTGCTAGTTTGAATTGGAGCATTGGAAGCTTGCTTTACAGATGCCATTGAAGCTTTGTTCAGTTTCATGTTGTTTATTTGGCATTATTATTGCTACGATGAAATCTTCGTGAAAGTCTTTTCTATCGATTTGTGAAGATTTTTATGGCTCTTGTTTTGATTTATTGTTAAATTTTTTGACAAGTTGTTGCCTCTCGTCAAATTAAGTTGTGGATCTATGTTTTGCAAGTCTTTTAGTTTTTTATCAATAAAGTGATTTTCCTGATTGCTTATTAAAAGCAGCTTATTGATTTTACTTTATGACACAATATTCTAACCAATTTGATGATTTAATGGTGCCTTTATTGGATTTTAGTTTTCTTGAGTATTTACCTTCTTAGTATCTTTCTTTGTTGGTTTTGCTGAGTTACAATAAGGTCTCATTTTACCACTAGGATCAATAGCTGAAAACTTCTTTTTCTTTTAACTTGATGTGATTTGTTATTGGTTAACTATTTCTTGAGTCTTTTCTTTCAAAGGAATTCTCAAGTCTGTTTCGCATTATAACCAATAAAAAGGGAAATTAAATCTATAATTATAAGCTAACTATACTTGACCTTACCCTTTTAAACTTAGGATTTTCTGGATGAATTCTTATCTTTAGAAGAATTCGTCATATCTGATAGCCTCTTAATGAGCTCCCTATACTAGAAATGAGCACCGCTTTTAGGGTCAACATACATTTAACTCATATCTTATTTAGGAGTTGCATCGTCGTCTTCGTTTCTTTCCTCATGATCATCAAATTAACCTTAGAAGTTTAGACCCTAATATTCTTGATTTTCCTCATCTTAGTAATCCCTTACTTGGACATCATTTGCATCTGGTTGAGTAGTCCATCGCTTAGATTAGACGTTTGCATTATTATCTCTGGGATTATCATATCTGCTCTTAAAAAGTGACTTTTGTCCATTCATTTCAAGCTCAGAGTAATCACCTGCATAATTAATCTAAGTTTCATTGTAATTCAAATTGTGGTTTGTTATGTTATTGGAGTGTTGATAATTTTGATACCTTGACCTCTGACTGTAAATGTTGTCTTGTTAGGCTCGTTCAAAGATGTCAAAGCCGTCGTTATCACCTTAGCCATTTTTATTGGTCGGTACTTGATTGCTTTACCTTTCATTAATTTCGGTGAAGTATGTAGGTCCCACCATGTGTTCTCTTTAGTAAGTCTCTTTACTCTGCATTCTTATAGTGTTAATGCGATCCTTGTATCGGTGGCTTCCCCTTCTGTAAGTTTGACTAAGGGTTTCTGGGGCAGATTCGCTAAAAGCTATTTCGGTTTGAAGATGAGATGCAAATCCATTGCCAACTTGAGACCTTACTCCTCCATTATTTGACACTCCACAATTTTCCTCAGCGACTTCCAATCCATTTTCCACTTCATCAATTTATTCATCATCATCGTCAAAATCAGATGTCCCTTTCATGTTTTATGAGCTATATCTGTTGTTTCCATAGTTCGCTGGCCCATTCACTGTTTGATTGCAATATTCAGCCTATAAATAGTTCATGAATAAATGTACATAATATGTCAAGAAAGTATATCTTGTAAATCAACAATATTTATCTGTAATAGCTTACTTTATTTCTTAGGTTCTTTTGAGAATTATAGCCACTATTGCTTCCTAATGGCATCACACTACTGCCAAAAACTTTGCCAGGAACTTGACTATTTTAACCGAAAGTCTACGGCTTTAGAGGTTTTCCAAGAGCAATATGGTCTCTTGCAGAACCTTGAGTTGATCCTCTCATGTTTTTCCCTAGTCTGAGGGGAGGTTCTTGATCTTTGTAATTCCGAAAATTTTATATTTCAATTTGCTTTGAGTTATTATTTGCATTATTATAGAAAAACTTAATAAAACAATTCACTTGACTTAACTTAACTCACAAAATTAATTCAAGGTTTAATCTGCAGCAATAAATCTCTCACTTATAAATATACTATGGCAATATTCTATGAATATAAATCTTGAGGCATTTAGTCGGGAAGCATATTTAAATCGAAAAAATCGCCATTATTTAGAGCTAGCTCCTCTTCATCATTATCGTCGGCTGAGTCATATCGACATGCCGCTCTGTGAGGAGCAGCCTCAGTTATGGCTCTCCGATTATGAAATTCAAATTACCCCTTGAATTATTCTAATTCTCCGTCCTCCATTATTATTTATTGAGCTTGCACTTTAAGAAGAAATTTAATTTGTTAAACTTTAAATTTGTATTTCAACAATCACTCAAATACTTTCAAAATGTGCAAACTTACTGCCTTATATGAGTTATGAGTTATTGATAATCTTATTAAACTTTAATGTAAAACTATTAACTGCTTATAAATTTAATGTTAAAATAATCTTATCTACACAAATATAGAGAGAAGGTCTTTTTTTAGCTATTTATACAGTATTAAACCCACTTTCAAATGTGAATATGACTGAAACCTTAGGATTATCCCCTTTATTTTCATACTTATAATTGACTATTAGACAGAAATAGAGACATATTCCCACTTTTCATTTCTCTCATTGGCTTATGTTTATGACTAGAATTTTATTGTTGCGAAGCTGAGGACTTGCGGGAGTTTGATATGTAAGACTCTCTAGATTTAATTTTTTATTTCTCTGCTCTCTCCTGCTTCTGCTGTTCTGTTAACAAAGCGTCATCCATACTCTGAAATTAAAAGTTAGAAAATACATCATAATATAGATAGAATTTAACTTACAAATTCTGGAGTCATAATTCCTGAATCATTTCCTCCTTTAGTTCTACCCATATCTGGAAGAGGCAGACCATCATAATCTTATAATTAAAGTTTTTTTAATGTTTTTTAACTCATTAATTCTAATTCGTTATGATAAAACCTTTTTAATATGCCAATTTTATTATAAAGATCAGGTATGTTAATCTTAACCAGTAGAGTATCTCTGCTTTTACTTACAAGACCCTTCTTAACTTTCTTCCTGCAAAGCCATTAAGTACAAGCTGCCATCATTAGTACAAAAGCACATGTGAATCTCAAAATGAATCTGAGCAAGCGCACAAACATAAATATTTAGATGAATTTCAGGCAGCCTATTAAGTGCTAGTCTTAATTCTATTCTTATTGGTATTGTGGCCAAACTCCAAATATCATAAGAACTATTTGAAACCTACATTTTTAAGTTAAAAATGAGATATATAGACAACAAATATTCCTTGAGCTCATTTTCATTATCTTTTAGTTGAACTCTGAGTATTTTGATATGATGACTTACAAATGATGATAATTTTCAGCAATTGTAGCACTCTTAAGTATGTATCTATTGCGAATCTGCGATTGAATATTGACTCTGATTATTATCGAAATTCCACAACTAAGTAATATAAGTATCTGCCACACTAAAGTGGCTACGTTGTTCTCAATACTTTCAAATTCATCGCTAATGAAGGATAAAACTGTCAGGAACATCTATATCACTGTTAATTTAATTTAACATGATTTATCTTGAGAAAATGAAAAATAGTAAGTGTGACTCATCAATTTTTATAAAAAGTCAAGTTTTTCATATAAAAGGTTATATAGAGAGTGATTCGTTATCAAAATAAGATAAGGAAATTATTTCTATTTCTCAATTAAGAAAAGATTAGAGATTAGAGTTTATGTTTTAAGAATAAAATTCCAAAGGGTTTAAGAATTTATATATAGAATAATTTATATTTGAGATAAAATTCTTAACGAAATGACTTACTATGAGTACATCCCCAAGTATGAAAAAGTAATTCATAATGTTAATGGAATTTATTTTTCTTGTATCTGCTAATTTGAAGCCCTCCCTCTGCGAAACATATTCTTTGTAATTTTACTAATTTGGCCCTTCTGCTGAAGCGTCGTAATATGGCTATTAATTATTTTTGATAAAATACCAGGTAGATATATTTAATTTCAAATCATTAAACTCGTTATATAATTATATTATGATTTTTTAATAAGAATTATTAATTTTAATTTCTTGATAGATATAATTACACTTCTCGCAAGAACAAATACTAAGTGCACAATTGGAGATCGCGTCAGTGGGTCACTTATCATCATTATTATTTTTTAATATTTTCTATCAAATTATTTATATTATTGCACATGCTTTAATAATATTATTAATTTCTCTCATTGCTATTGTTGTAGATTATAATCAGCATTTTATCATTCTTTTAGCATCAAAATAGATATTTAAATTATGGATTAATTGACTTGTAAATTTCAATTGCATTCAAATATCTGTGAAGCAAGAAATAAGTCAAGAAATCTAAATGAGTTTAATATAATAAAATTACGAAGTTAAATTAGAACCAGAAAATATTGTCGAATCATGCTAAACTAATATTATCAGTAAATCTCAAGAGAAGTAATGCAATAGTAGAAGTCAAATTATGGAAGAAAATATACACAATTAAATCAATAATGACAGTGATAAGATAAACATTAATGATTGCAAACGGACATTGAGGAATAAAAGATAAAGTCAAGCCAAAAATAGTAAAAAAATAAATCACTTGACTAGGAGATAAATTGAGTTAAACAAGAAGTAACAAGAAAAGCAAGAAAAAGAGAAATAGAAAAAACGGGAAATTTCCGAATAGTAGTGATAAAAATTGAATAAAATATCTGTAAATTGGCATGAATAAATCGTAGTTTTTAAGGATATTGGAAGATTTATATCATCTGAACTGATTCAAGCTATTGAACAGAAATAAAACAGTAAGTAAAATGCTTTTAATAAACTAGATTATTTATAGTGAAAATTAGTGAAATAATCAAAATGGAAATCAAACCGATTTGTGATGTATTTAAAGAGAAAACTTAAAATTTATTGGTGCCTAAGTAAAAAGCTTTAATTGGACAAAAATTTTAATGTGCTAAAATTCAGCTTACAGATAAGTTTTAAAAACCAAGAATTTTTAAGAATAAAATCTTTTGTCTTAGTCAAGATGAAGAAACATACAATACAGGGTATCAAATAAGTGATAAAGATCAGAAATTTGCTGATAATTATGGAATAGATTAATAGTTCTTAGAATTTACTATAAGCTAACTGGAAAATTTAGCAGGACCATATAACCCAAACGAAATTTTAAATTTTACTTTCGATTTTGCCTGTTAAAATCTGAATGATCAATAATTGCAATTTCAAAAAACAGAAGAAATAACATAACTAAGAAGAATATATGATTACTGGATGCATTTGAGATCTTTTAGATAGAATGGCTTAACAAGATAAAATTGGCGTTAGTATCAAAATGAAGATACTATATCAACTGCTATATTTAGAGATAGATATAAATCATAAAAACACTACTAGAAACTTAAACTTCAAAATTATACATCTCATGATATTTAGCAATAACTCGAACAAAACTTGCATTAATTTGATGTAGCATTCGTTAATGACTTAAAGCTTACAGATTTATGTTTCAGTTAATTGAAATACTTCAAAAATAGGCAATCTAGAAATCATTTGTAATAAATTGAGATTCTTTAGGCAGCAACTTAATACCTAGGGAATAGTACTTTTGAAAGCTAAACATATGATGTCTTTGATGTTTTATAGTAAGAATAAACAAAGTTTACCAGTATATTCTATTAAAATAGAGAAATAGAAAACCAAAATCAGTTTCAAAACGAAATCTAAGAATTGATTACTTTTAGTAACAATCAAATTTTACAATATGAGTTAATTAATGCAATTGAAGTATTCTCATCAAGTGAATAGAGCTCCATATCAGAAAATCAAAGTAAAACAAGTTAAGAGAGCAATTATTAAGTTAGCTAAAATTCTAACGAATATATGCCAAGATAATCAAATAAGAGATAATAATTCTCGATTAAAAGTGAGTTTTAAGATTAGCATAATGAGAATAAGCTAAGTGGTAGTATTCATCAACAATGTATTACTAAACACAAAAAATCAAATGGATTATAGTAGATATTAGGTTAAATAGATTAATATCAAAAATCCACAGTTGTTTTGCCAAGAGATAGCTAATTAAAAGTAGCATAAACTAATCAATAAAAAGTAAGAATCTCTCATCGTGACTCATCAGTCCAAGCTCTTTCTTAGTAAAGCGAATAAAATTCATGTTCTAATTATTAACTATTAGAAACACAAAATTTTGATGTCAATGAAGAGTTGCTGAATTAAGTTGAAGGTCGACTAAATGCCTTGCTTAAAAATTACAAGTTAAAAACTGAGGATCAAAGTTTTGCATGTCAAAATAATATGTAGAGAAAATCTTAAAGTAATCAATAAAGCAAAAGTAAGAGTAGATTTTATCACTAGGAAGAGTTAACGGAGGATTAAAATGAATTTACTAATTTCAAGCTAAAACATGGGGTTAATGATTAGTAGACTAATGGTAGCATAATTAACACATGCTAAGATGCTTCTTTCAAATTTACAACACCTCAAATATAATAGTAAAATAAAATAAAAACTTTTTAAAATTCAACCAACATTTTACGCTATCCAGTATTTAAGATAACTAAAGTAAAGGGCAATATGCCTGGAAATTTAGATTTTAATGATAAAAACAAGCAAAAAGCTAAAAATTAAGCAAAGTATTAAGAACATCTCATTTAATTAACAAAAAGGGAAATACCTGATGAATTTAGTGACAAAGTATAACAGATATTATAAAAATTAAGGACGAGTGATTTTAAGCTATTGCCAGATTAAATAGAAAATTAAACTATAGATCGAATAAGAGACTAGAAGTTTAAAGATAAATAGTAAAAAGTATATGATAAAAACGATATCTTACTAAGATAATAGAAGGAAGCTAGAAATTAAACAAAGATTTTAACAAATTAGATTGAAGATGATCTTTAGAAAATACAAAATAATCGTGAAATGTTTGAGAATGAAAATAAGCCAAAATCTCAAGTATAAATTTAATCACAGTGCGAAGTTTAAAATTCTGATGTTTAAAGTAAAAATACAGCAATTAAAAATACTAATTTCAATTCTTATCT
This sequence comes from Oxytricha trifallax, assembly GCA_000711775.1. Lineage (NCBI taxonomy): Eukaryota > Ciliophora > Spirotrichea > Sporadotrichida > Oxytrichidae > Oxytricha > Oxytricha trifallax. The sequence continues at coordinate 7,400 of ARYC01018905.1, forward strand.
ATAAATGAATGATAAACTTCCACGAAACTTACTCACTAAAGACACTAGAAATATATAATATGGGATTTAAAAAGGTAAAAGCAATATCGCTAAAATTAATGTAAATAATAGTTTGCCAGTAGATATTAAACAAGAAGATTCAATAGATTAAGATTCTTATGACGAGGATCAGCCAGTTACAATATCTTCCTATTTAAATGAAAACTTCGATTGACTTCATATAAATTTATATCTATTAAACTATTTATAAATGAAAATTAATTAACATACTTAATATTTTAAATGAATATTGCATTTTTATTTTGAAATTTTTTTAATTTAATTCTAATAATTCCAACCTGATATTTTTCATATTTGAATTTACTATTTTTAATATATGATATTTATAGATATCAAATTAAAAGTTTAAAGTAAATGAAATTAAAATATTTATGACAGTTGCAAAATCATATGTTTTTATCGTTTGTTCCACTTCCCTGATTATGTGATTTTAAGAAGAATACTCTTCCTCTCAATTCATCGTAGTAAGTATTCTGAACAATATATTTTGCAAGTTCTTCTCTACGGTGTGGTTCCATCAGGTACGATACCTAGTCTCTCATCAATTCAATTATATTTTGATATTTAAAATATCAAATGGATTAAAAATAAAAATACTAGATTTATAATTCTTTTCTTATGTCTAATTCTTTTATGTCACTAGAGCTTATCATCTTTAAACTATCCTTTAAGTAAGTCTTGATCCTTAATATTAGTTAATAGGGAATGTTATTATATTTGTTAATTTTTCTATTAAAAATAATTTAAAATCTTCAAAAAATATACTCTCTTAAGTTCATAAGGACTGAGTAACTCGCTAATATCAAACAACAAGTCATCCTTCTCTAGTTGCACAATTATACGTTCTTAAGCAGATTATTAAATGACCACTTCTGGAGTCATAGATTCAGAATCCATAAGTGAGAATCTAAAGCCATTTCTTATGTCAAAACTGTGTTGAAGTTGTGGCTGTTTTTTGTCTGAAGCTGATCCCAGAGGAGGGTCTAAGAAATAGGCAAGGTATCGAGTTTACTGCTAAATCTGTTTGTAACTGCCTATAGATGATGCCATTTACACTACCTCGTTTTTACCTTCAATAATCTTGATTTTTAATCGCTTATCTACTAACCTTTAGACTATGTCCTTTACAATTCTGTCATTATTGATATTCAAAGAGTTTAACTCATCTTTATTCAGGATCTGGTCAAGTTTAAATTTGAACTACTCTTAGTAAGAATTTTTCTAATCAAATAATAGCAATATCCATTCTTTCTCAGCAGTTTCTAAGGACTCAAACTTCATTTAAATAATCAGAGTTGAGTCTTATACTTTACAAACCTTTCTATAAAGAAGTCTAGAGGTGTTTTCAAGTCTACTATATTCAAGCCTCTTTTAAGGTTAGATAAAAGCCTTTTTAAAGTCTGTTACTATGTCTGGCAGTTTCTAGAAAAGTGCAAAAGAGTCTTTGAAACCTATCGTGAAGGCAAATTTTAACTCATCCTTTAAGAATAGAGTTTGTGTGTTGTCTTAAGTTTACTTTTAGTTCAAGAGATGATGCTCAGAAAAAATTACATCACATAGCTTCTAAGAAAGCTAGGGCTCTTGCAGTGTAAATCTAATTGCCTTCTCTTACTGTGTATAAGCCTATGATGTCCCAATAGTATAGAGTAGCTTAGTATTAAAGTGATCAAGATTAATAAACCCTGAAAAGTAACGAGAGGATTCCCTCTGTGTTTCAATAACACAGGATACTTCACTCTTTTAGTCTTTATTAAGAATGACAATTTTTATTGCATTCATTATCCTCATTGAAATAATATTGAGTTCAAAGAAAGCTGACTCCCCATTCTTTAACTGCAATTCAATATTCTTTGCATACATAAGCTGATTACTTTCATTTAATTAGCTTTTTAGATTTCCTTGCCAAACTTATATTATTCCCTGATCATACATATCTTTCTGATAGCCTAGTTCCTAAATACTTTATACCTTAGTATGATTTTCGATATCCTTTAATAAACAGTTTTAAAGGCAGATAGTTGCCTATTCTACAAAGAACTCTTTATCAATGCGTGTTTCAATTTGATTTAATTTATCATCTCTTACTGTATATTACCATTATATATGACTTGCAGGTTCTAAGAGAATATTGCAAAAATAAGTTTGCATTAAAATAAATGCGTTCATTATAAAAACAATCTCATGTGGGAAGCTCTGTTCTATTATTCCAAGTACCATCCCATCTCTCATAAATTTATTCTCTTCGTAATCCTAATGCATCTATTATATTATATTGAACCTTTCGATCATTAATTTCTTCCCAGTCATTTGAACTTATGAAAAATATTCAGCTTTAAATATGGCATTAGGTTATTCTGGACAAAACATTTCTAAAATGTATTTCTTTTCATCTATCCGATTCTTTAAGCTTAATTCGAATATTTTGATATCGTATTTCTTGTCTGAAAACTCTTTCTCTACATTTAGAAGCAGCTTGCGGGACATCTCAATTTGTGGTAAACTAGTATTATAAATTAAATTCTCTGGATCATCTATCTAGCCAGTTTTTGAGATAAATTTAGAACCCGATAGTCTAAATTAGGCTTAGAGTTTTAGTCTGTCTTCAAGCCTGCTTTTCAAGTGAGTTATTGATACCTAAATTGATTGCTTATTTTCATCGAATACTAGACAATCCAAAATGAACTCTATCAGTCTTTCCTTCTTAAACTTTTAGCTGAATAGCTCATTTTCTTAATAAATTTAAAGAAGCTGCTCCTCTTCTTAACTCTTTGAATTTAGCTAAGATTTTAAACTCTCATAAATATCAATGAGATCCTTCTCAGTGACAATTAAAATATGTGATTTTGCTTATAATCTTTAGTAGCAATCTATATAAACTACTTGCCAATCAAATGATTTCTTTGAGGAGTTTTGAGCTTAGGCAAGCTTCAAGTTTTTCAAATTGCTTAGGAAATATGCTGTAATCTTAAATACCTTCCTATTGATATTAATAAGAAAAAAACCATCAAATTGATTTGTCGAAAATCATCATAATTCCATAATTTATCAATCGCTTTATAAATATATTTAAGCAATAATAGATACAGTAGTAAGCTTTGGACACTCAGCCAGTTGGCTTAATGATATTTGAATTTATTTTGAGTCGAGCTCAGTTTAGAGGATGTCTTGACTATCAATTTAAGCCAGGAATTTCTTTCTCTTAATTTCTTCAATAAGCTTGCTCATTGGTTACACTTATTTGTCTACCTACACTTTTAGATGACCACCCTTTTTAAAAACAACTATAGATTTGTTAATGATTGATTACTTAATAATAATAATTAGTATAAAACTATCTAGTCAAATATCTGTTTGCACACTTTCTCCTAATCTTTTCTAATCATAGTAAAATCAATATCATTTTAAATTTCTGCGATGCTAATTTTTTCATGCAATTCTTGTTGATTTTAACCATGAATTTTAAGATGGATATGAATTTCTTGATTATTAAGGCAGCTTAAATCATCGTAAAATGCAAACACACAGAAATTGTTCTCATAGTATATTTTATTAGTAAAAGTATAAAGATTAATAATTAGACAGAATTTAATTAAATAATTTTGTTAGTATGCTTCCTCTTCCTCTTCTTCACTCTCAACTTACGAGTCATCATCCATGTCAGATTATTAATTAAGCTCTAATGTTTCAGATTTCCGTTTATTTCTTAATTGCTTTTAGCTCTCCTTCAAATGCTTAATTCTAACTACACCAAACTCCCTGAATATCAACTGCATTGAGCCAAATTATTATTTTTCCAGTGGGGTTTTTATTTCAACGTTTTCTAGAGCTTTTAATTTACCGAAATCTACCAGGCTCTGTTAGTAGCCATAAGTGTGCATGAATAATAGTGATCTTATTTCTGTGTTTAGAATTTCATAATTAGTCATTTCAAATGCATCTTTTTTTTTCTTTTCAAATAATAATGTAATTTGTAAATTGCTTGGGGAAATTTAAATAAAATTGAGATCAATTAATTCAAATAAAGATATCAGTATTTTAAAATTAGCACAAAAAACAATTGAATATTAAAATAGTGTAACTTAATTATATAATAATTTCATTCATTTATAAATATCATAACTAGATTTTAATAAAAGAGCATTGTCTAATTGAAGTTGTAATTATAAAATTCCTGGAGATCAAAGGGGATTAATTATTTATTTTCTATTTTGTGAATCATTATTTAAATATTGGGTTTTTGATTTAAGAAATATTTTGAAACAATAATTTAATTAGCGAATCTATATTTTGAATTTGAAATTATTATATATGATGATAAATATGAAGTAAAATTCTGTAATTAAAAATTAATATTATAATTTTTAAAAAGTAGTAAATAATAATATTAACCTAATTTATATATTTTAAATTTTTAGTCATTCTCTAGAATTATGAGTTTGGTTGCTTGACAAGGTAAAGAGTTTCAGTATGATATTTAAGTGATCCAAATTATTAAGCAGAGACTGGATCCCATTTATATTCTGTCATAGTCTTTGCATCACAATTCTATATTATAACTAGTCTAATGACAAAGTGATCCAACCCATATATCTTCTCATAAGAAACTACTAAAGCCATTGGTATATTTTCTGAAGATTTGATTTCACTTGGTAATTTTACAATTTCTGAGCTAACTTGCTGGGTTTAATTATTTCTAGAGTACTCTGTAAAATATAGCATTATATCTTGGTTGTAGTTTACCTCTAAATACTGAACATTAAAAATCATGTGTTGTGACATCTTGCCGCGTTTCATACAAACTTCTAGCTCTCGAGTTATAGTGGTAGAGTTATCCCCAGAATCAATCTAAAAAAGAATTTTGTCTTAATAAACCACTTCAAATGCCTCGTAAATTATGCTCTTATCGAACTCTGTGCTCACACTTTTCTCTTGGACTAGGCCCTTCTTTTTCTTATCATGTTTTCCTAAAATTACTCTATTTGGCTTGTCATACTCTATTTTATAATACTCGTTGAAGAACAATTTGTGCTCCACTGCAAGTGTGGCTTGATCATTAAGAACAGTGCTATTAATTTATATTCAAAACCCCAAAACCCCTTAATGAGGTTTATAAGTGCTTTGATTTGTAGGGAATTTGTTAGGGGTTGGGGTTATTAATTAAATGCGAGACAAAAATAGCAAGCTTTTGGGGTCTATTTATGATGAAGAGTATATAGATTTAGTGTTTAAACTGCGATATGGATGTGATATATACAGTGAATAAGTCAAACCTGTACTTAATTATAAGTCAATTGCACTGCTCTTAAAGAGAAGTCCTTCAACTGTTCGCTCCCACTGCCTTATAGCTGTATAACTAAAGCAATAATAGCTGAATTCAATGCCTTAGAGGAAGTCAAAGTTTCAATAGAAGCATATTGACTATCTTATTAATGAAAAAACTTTGAAGTAATGGGCTCACTTCTCTCTTGACCAACGAGCTATTATGTTTCACCACCAGTTCCCTGAGTTGAAGATCTCTGCATAGACTGTTGCTAACATTTATAAACGAAATGGTAAATCCTACAAAGGTGTGAATCGTATCAAGAGAGTGATTGATTTCACTCTGCCAATTTACAACAACAACTTAAATTATATTTATAATTAAATGCAGAGAGCCTAATAGAATAATATTAAGTTTATACATGCTGACGAGGCTGTGTTTACCTTCAACACTTTCATCTAGAAGTCTTGGTATAAGAGGCATAGTAATATAGAAGTATATGACTAGAAAGTCAAGGTATAAACGATGGCAATTCTTGGAGTAATTAGTGAAGATACTGGTTTAGAAACTTATGTTATTCATCCTCGCTCTATTAAGACAGAGCAGTATATAAAGTTCTTAGAACAGCTGGGAGAGAAGTACCCTGAATAAGAGATAATACTGTTTGTTGATAATCTTTCTGTTCATAAGACTAAAGAAACAAGGAAGAGTTATGAACAACTTAGAATAACACCAGTGTTCAACGTACCTTACAGTCCATAGTTTAATGGAATTGAGTTCTACTGGGGTATATTAAAAGGCCATTACAAGAAGATGCTGCTCTACCATTTGATGCATGACCTACCTATTGATACAGTTGACTTTATTAAAAGCTCAGCGAAGAGAGTAGATAATTTATTGGCTTAAAAGCGTGCGAAAGAAGGGAGAGTGAATGTATATAAATAAGTTTTAGAGTTAAGTTAATGAATATATAAGTCACATTTAGAATTCTTGAGAGGGAGCTGGCTTCTCTTTCTTTTCTTCTATTTCTTGCTCCCCTCCTCCTAAGTTTATTCTCTTGCTGCCAGCTCCTGCATCTATGTTCATCGACTCTGGAGGCTAAATATTTGAATAAAGTCTCTTGCTAACTTCATACTTTGTCTGC
>ARYC01018906.1:0-23043 GCA_000711775.1 Oxytricha trifallax
CCACGATCCATATACTCTCTAGAGCATGACACCATCAGAAGTTGTAACTTCAAACAGAGTTCTCATGAAAAATTTAGTGCCTATTTACTAAATTTATTCTCACGAATTCTTTGTAGAGGCTGTGGTAACCTATCTCTATAAATTTATAAAAATTAATTATTTATGATATCTGGGTGTAAAGAACTATAGAAGAAAACTATAACTAAACTTTAAATAATTTCCTTTTTACAATTCATAAAAATTTGATAAAATATTTCTTTGTATAATAATCAAAAATTAAACGAAAATAGAGTGCAGATTGACTATAGAGAGGATCAAATAATTACACTAGAGGCATTACAAAAGATATTCATAATGTATTTTGGTGATGAGCACTCTTATAAGATCTACAATAATTTTAAACCATAATTAAAATGCATATGATAATATGCTGTATTAAAGCATCCTAGACTTTTACTTGAAAAAGGAAAAACTATAATATTTCCCACATATGGAGATTGACTTTTAATCATAATTTATCAATTATTTACCTTTATCTTTTTCGAGGAAAATTCTATAATTTACGATAATTATTTTTGGTTGACTAGGCAATAAACGACAAGTGCTAGTTCAATATTGACTAAAAATTGCTAAAGTCAGTGATTCTTTTGTCTAAGCTTCCCTTAACTTTTGAGTTTATTGAAATTGAAATATTTGATGCGATGAGAACCTTAAACCCCATAAATAAATTAAGACATAATGATTGGAGTTAAGAACAATTAGATTAAGAATTAATTATTATTGGCGTACAATTTTAATGTTTGGGCTAATTATTAAAACTATTGGCTCGATTAATTTTCTTTATAAAATAATCCAATCAGGATGTGTTAATTAGATTTTTCCCTAATTATAATAAATATTAGCCAATAGTAATAAAATTTTTCTTTAATTGTTCTTAACTCCTATTCTCATGTCTTAATTGATCTATGGGGCTTTACCAGCCAAGCAAATCATACGATTAGTACTAGGCCGATAAGCAGACTCTTAAAATGCTGATATTCAAGACTTTTCCGTTGGAGGATCAGAAATGGGACGACTTGGTTAATAATAATTAGCACAAGGAAACGCTCAAGTTTGATTTCAAAGACATCAATACTTAAAATATTTAGTATTTTTAATTATTGTATATTTTAGAGTAACATTAAATAGCTGTTAGATCAATTGTTTTCAGATCAATTTTGATTCTAAAGGTTTTCAATAATTTATATATATAGATAAAATTTCACAAAGAATAGTATGTTAAAGTAAAATAATATAAAAAGATATGTTATTAAAAATTATTGTAAATAAATTCATGGTGCTATAAAGAATAATTCAAATACATTTTATAGAAATAAATTTTATTCCATTAATGTTTCCTTTTTATAACATACTTCAAAATCTATAGAGTATTTGAATAAATATTTTCTTATATCTAAATTTGAATTTAAATTATTTTATTACCAACGTATATTTACTTAAAGAAAAGTTTAGTAAACTATTTTATTCTTATTATCATTATTGATAAGATTTTGTTTTCATTTATTAATTTATGAGGGCTTTTCTCCCACCAAAAGTGCAAAATAAAAACAATAACAAATAGAGAGAAATTCAAAAAAAAAAAAATCGACTTGAAAGAGACTATCAGAATTTATAGATAAACTGCTGGAAATCTGCTATCTCAAAGAAGATTCAGTCATTAGGATAATTAGTCAACATCTGATATAAATAATTATTTGCAATCTAATGATGATATACTTGTATTATATATAAGAAAGTGGTGAATTTGAAAATTAAAGTTAGATCAGCATTTAAAGTGAGACTCAAAATGATATAAATTTAATTAGTAGCTCACCATTCAATAAGCTTCAGCCTATGAAATCAGTTAAGTACCTTGATAAATCAAACTTAAATAGCTTCAGACAATTCTAAATAAAAAACAAAAATTGCATTGCTCAGAAATTTGATGAATCAGATAATATTGACTAATCTAATAATAAAAGCGTGAGAAAAATGAATAATTTCAAGTCTTAATATGCTGATGTAAAACAAAAATTGAAAAATAACACTAATTATTCTTTATCAAGCAGAGTTTCTACTACATCAAGAGTTAATATAAAAAACATAAGAAGTTTGCAAAACAAAACTCAAGTTACAGAAGGATATAGTTTTAAGAGAGAAAATAGAAAATTGATATAAAACTTACTCAAGGCCCAGGCTAATTGAAAAATGTGCTTACTAGATAGCTGAGAGTATAATGCAAACAGCTCTTTGATAGTTATAGATAGATTGCAAGAGATTAAGAGATTATTCAAATGTTTCATGATTGGAACGAGAAGCAATAAGAGCTTTAGCAAAATCAGATAGATGAGTTGTAGTAACAAAAATAACAGATGAACTAAGAATTGTATTCATAAGTTCAAACTGCCCTTCCTGATATTTCATAAATTAGTGATATCAATACTAGAAAGTTCAGTCTTGATCCAATGTCTGACATGGGCATGGAGAATTCTAAAAGGTTTTCTCAATAACCAAATCAGTAAAACATAAACTAATTAACTGCAAACTAAGTCTTTCAACCTTAATTTTAACACAATCAAAGTCAAAATGCTATTAAACTTAGCAAATGTAAAATCATTTTAAATCATTTTATGAGCAATCAGGTTTAGAGCAATTAGAATACTTTTAATCAACAAAATTCAATCGAAATATTGACTGAAAAAATCAAAGCTGAGGTTATAAGCAGTTTGACATAATAAACTTCAAAATAAAAGGCAGAAGAGAGAAATTTGCATAAGTCCTTTTTGACCGATCAAGAAAACTCCTTTGATAAATATCAATATAATAATTCTTGTTAAAACTAAAGATAGTATCAATGTGAGAATTGTTATTCCTAAATTCACAATAGATCTAAACTGACTGCATAAACATAAAAAGCACACTAATTATAAAAATGAAAGCAAATATAATACAAGAGTTTAATTGCAGGATATCTCAAACATTATCTAAAATCATAGGTCGTAGAATCACTAAAATTCCAATGACAGTATTTAAGAAATTTAAACTTCATCAACTAAAGAGATCTTGTCACCAGGACTACTAAACAAGATTCGATAGCTTTTGCCATAATCAACTAGAGACAACTTGAAAAGAAGTGCCTGCATATAGACTGATAATAATCAAAACGTTAAAGTATACGCATAAAATAGTTAGTATGGTTTGTTAAGCAATTAAAGCAACATTTTTGAATATAGCTAAATCCAAAACGAAATGTAGTAGCCCTTTTAGAGACAAAACATTTTGCAGCAGTAGCAATAGAACATTTTGCAATCTGTAAAATCAACTTAAAATTTTCAGACTCAAGTGGACGAGCATATTTATCACAAGAATAACCTGGACAACTTAGAGACTTGTGGAACTGCTACTTTTAGAGAATTGATAGAACAAATAATTGTAGAATAAAAACTGAACAAACAGATTAAAACTTCCGAAACACACAGCAAAAACTCTGAAAACATTAATGTAGAAAGCTCTAACAAGTATTATAGCTATTTGATTAGAAACATCTTAAATCAAGTTAAAGGATCATCTATAAACGAGTAGCAGTAAATGTATGCTGTCCAGTCTAAATCTTAATATGATATTAATCTGAACGATAGCTCTTAAGATTATGATAATCATCAAAATATATCATTATTTTCACCAAAACGAGATTATGAATTTCTAGATGCTACGACTAATGCATAAAAAGACATTTCAATAATGATCCTGCTGGTGATCTATCTTTATAATGTATAATACAGGCACATATCAGCTTAATGAATCATGCTATCAATATTAAGATAAAAATATGACTTAGTCTCTTCAAGAGTCAAGCCAAAATTATAGTGATAAATCACATGATAAGTCAAATATAGTATTGGAGAATTAATAATAGAAAACTCTTTCTATGTTTGAGAACGGTTTTAAGACCTTCTTTCCTGATTAGAATTATGATTATGAAAATGAACAAATTGATTAAGCAGGCAGCAAAATGGGAAGAGAAGACTAGAATTATGCAGCTAACATCTTAACTTAAAATGTACTGTAAACTTTTTAAATGTTTCTCCCTTTTTTTAAACCAGTTATTTGAACGATAAGAAATCCCAGTACGGATAAGTTTCGTAAGCTGTCTCAAGATATTTCAATGACAATTTTGAGGATATTAGCGAAATTTAACCGTCAACAAATAATGTTTATTAAAGACCTAATCATAAAAAATGAGCTCCCTTAAAAGAGGCTTACTTGGAAGCAATAATAACAACAAAGATTTACTATCCCATACAAGTTAAAATGGGACTTAATTTAGAAAAAAAAACATGTCAATCTTTACTAAATACAGTGGCATTGAGAAGAAATGTGTTCAAAAGAGGTCCTCTATTAAGGGCCATTTTGAAGATTGTAGCTATGAATACTCTAAAGCAAAGGAAATTCCTACTAAAATACTAAGTGAAAGTTCTTTTAATGACTTCATAGATGGCAATTAACTAAATAATGAGTTATAAATTCATAAATAAAATTTAAATGAAGACGATAAAAGGACATCAAATTAAAGTTATCAATTCTTTTAAAGCGTTAGGCCTAAAAAAGCAATTCATTAGTGCCCAAACTTTAATTGCATAAATTAAATGTATTTTAAGAAAATGATAAAAAACAAAAAGCTAAAAAAGTTTAATCTTGTTTTAACTTCTATAGATAATTGATACTTGCTTAAAATTCTAATTTGATAAACATAATTTGTTAAGAATGATTAAAAGACTTTCTTTCTTTTAGCTAAATGAAAAATAATAAGAAATAGATAAATAAAATAAAATGAAGAGTATAACTATTAACTAAAAAAGTCTAACTATAGCATGAATACCATAGATTAGCAACCACTTCTATCAAGTTAATTTTTATCGAATGAAAACACAATGATTGATCCAAGGAGGGGTAATTAAATTTATATTTAAATTAAGTTGATTTAGATTACAAAGAGTTTTCAAAGATATCAATAGCTGAATCAGTTATGAGCATGTACAAAATGACTGCAAGGTCAAACAAGTCAGGCTAGAAACAATAAAAAATTATGAAAAATAGCTTCTAAAATACTGAATTGATTAACTCTCTTAATTAATCTAATATTGATTAGGACTTTCTAAGTCAAAAGCCATTTTCCTTGAACTAAAGCACTATACAAACCAAACCTATTAGAATTAAATCTCAGACAATAAGCTTCAATTAAGAAGAAACTAATAATTGTAATGAAACAACTTACTATTCAATTATTGCAGAAAAGGACTAAAAAGCAGTTCAATAATAAAGCATTATGGGTGTTACTCCTAAAAATCGATAGCAAATGCGAGCTAACTATGCTGATTAAAGATTGATCTATTAAGATCATATTTAGCAGCTAATGAGTAAAATAAGACTTTCAAATAAAAAGAAAGTAAATAATACTTCATTTAAATCACTCCCAGTTAATAACAGTTTAGCAAATTCTAGGTAAAATTCAACAGAGAAGCATATATAGTAATAGCCAATGAATTCTTCAGAACTTTAAAAGCCAACAGCTTTCTTCTTCAATAGACCTTCTACTGGGGGTGTTCAAATGAATTTTAAGAACAAAATAAACTTATAAAATTCCAGTAATTTTCAAAGATTAATTCCAAAAGTTCCCTCATAAAAGAGATAGAATCCATTGACTTAGTAGAATTCATTAACAAGATTCGGATAGGATTTAAAGTAAAACTTGAATGCTCTATCAAATAACTTTTCCTTGCTTAACTAATCAACAATTATTATTGATTAAAATTTTTAACCTTCACAGAAATTTTCCAATATTAAAGTGGCAAAGAATAGATCAATTCATATATAAAATACATCTTAAGTTACAAATAATTTTGGATTCAACAATCAGATAAATGAAAATTCTAACTTTAACAACATAACTTCATAAGATCAAGCTTAATTTTATCTATAAGGAATAAAAGACTTGGCACAGCTATATAATCTAAAAGAGCAAGTTTAATTGATAGTCAAAGCTAAAAGTTTAACGATCTAAGTCTTAATAAAAACTTGAGCAAAAATGGCAATATTTCACAGATTAATTCAAAAAAGTAACAATATTTAACTTCGTCTATGCTTTAATGGAACCAGAGTGGAAATGTAATGAGTTTTGCGAATATAATGGGAGGATCAAATAGCTTCAAAGGGGATAGTAAAGAAGAATATTACAGATTGAAGAAACTAAGAAAAGAGCAATTAATTCGAGAATCAATGAGAAATAATAGTGTATAGTCAATGAATGTATTCAATAAAATTAAACTTAGATTTATAAATTTAGCATTTTCATTGCTTAAATTGAGCGAGTTCATGTTTTAAAATGAAACTCATATCCTTAAAAGCATAAGTGGGTTTGATCACTTAGAAGATGACATTGAACATGAATTGTAACCCTGGAACACAGACAGTAAAGAGTATGAGGGACATTTCTTAGATTGACAAAAGAATGGCTTGGGGAGATTTGTCTATTAAAATGGGGATTTTTACAAAGGTTAATTCTAAAAGGATCAGAAATAAGGGTCAGGTACCATTCTTTACGCAGATGGCAGGTATTACTACAAGATCACATTATGTTTTATACACAACGATATGCCAAGGTTTTATCTCAAGCATTAAAAGAAAGACGGGAAGTATGTCTGTGAGTTCTGTGAGAAGCCATATTCTCATACTAGAGACCTCAAAGTGCACTTAAAGAAAAGCACAATTAAAATTTTGTCTTTATTCATGAACCTAAAGGGAATAGATTCCTACAAAAAAGAAGATCAAGAAACCCAGTGGAGTCTCTTAGAGTTGAAGTCTAGAAGTAAGTTAAAATGAAAAAAACAGTCAAGAACATTCCAGTCACTGAGATAAAAAAAACATGGTTAAAATAGAGGCAATGAAGATTCCCATATTAAAAATCATTGACTTAGATTCTTGCCTAAAAAGCTACCTCACTCTTGAAGATAAAATAGAGAAGAGAGTCATTACTCATGACTAATATGCATACAAGATATATCCATTCAATTACTTCCTTGCTGATGACAAGTTCCAAATGGAATTTACAAATGAGTATAATGCTCTTTAAAAGGCAAAGTTAAATGAGTGCAGGCATATCATCTAGCTTGATGCTATTTTTGGTAAAGATCACGTAGCCTTCAGGCTTCCTTTACTTGAAATGACTTACAGAGAATTCTTATCTGACAATAGATGTCAAAATTGAAAGCTCACAAGCTAGTATGTTCATAGAACTTAAACCAAGAACATGCCTCTTAGAGTTTATATTATTGACTTCAACAGAGCTCAAAGAGTGCAAGCCTCTGCATAAGGAAATGTATACATTTCCCAGAGAGAGAGGATTAGAGAGATGGAGACACTTAATGGGATATATGGGCTCTAGCAGTAATAATAATAGAGAGCGACATGCCAAGAAACGATTAATTTAGCTGCAAGAGTGAGAGAGATTCTAAGCAGAGAATCAAACAATATCTAAATAAAAATAAAATAAATGGAGGTCGCAGAGAACTTACATACTCAACTATTATCAAGCCAAGCAAACAAAATCAACAAACAATAGAAACAATCAACATCAACTTAGAAAGATAAAATTCAGAGAACTGCCACATGACTCTAAGCTTATGTTTGTGTGAAATATTTTAAAAACTCGCTTATACTCACTTAAAATACTAATATTTAATCATTAAACCCCTACATAAACCCTATTAAAACCCTAATAAAGCATGCACTAATCTAATAGTCTACTTTTATCAATCAAAAACTCAATTAAACTACTGAAAGGTTTTTAGGTTTTTGAATGTTAACAATAATGCTTAACAAATGGACTTTGGAGATGAGAATCAGAGTTAAAGTGATGTATAGTAGTTAAGAGATGCCTCTGGATCTATGTAGAGCTACGAAAGAGGGTCTTCTTGCTACTAGAAAGGCAATCAATTCGCTAACAATCTGGTGAATAACTTAATTTTATTTGAATTTATAACGGAGCATTTGGAGGTTCATTGGAAAGCGATGGCAGCATGATGCTTAGAAACTAACTTGATAATTTCGATTTAGACAGCCAATTTGACAGCAACAGAAACACTCTTGCTAAGAATGATGGAAATGAGAACATTGGAAAATATGTTAACAATCTTGCATTTGATGATGAAGATGAGATTGGCTAAAGAAATTATTAAAGCAACAGCGTGTATAATAAATTTGGTGTGGCAGGTGGCTTTGACGATGATTCTCAGAGTCAAGTTTCTTATCAGCAAAACAAAGCCAATCGCATCATAAAATTAAAATAGTATCTTTTATTATTGCTAATTTTAATTATGAATGTCAATAATTGAAAAAAGATTCAATAATCCTGGTTTTAGTATTTAAATTATAAAATTTAAGTCTATTATATAAAATACCTCATTTAACTTAATTTACATAAAAACTTCTGCGATTAAATTTTGTACTATCATAAGTGAAGAGTATATGATAAATAATTTTATTTAAATTTTAATTTTTTATCTGATATAAAATTATAAAGATTATTGAATAAATAAAGAGATATTCAATGAAAATAAGTGCTGCTCCAATGAACTTGATGAAGACCTAAATG
This sequence comes from Oxytricha trifallax, assembly GCA_000711775.1. Lineage (NCBI taxonomy): Eukaryota > Ciliophora > Spirotrichea > Sporadotrichida > Oxytrichidae > Oxytricha > Oxytricha trifallax. The sequence goes on from ARYC01018906.1 coordinate 8,690, forward strand.
TCAATATTTGTAAGTTTCACGATTTCTTCTTTATTTTTCCACTTTTATAATTCAAATCAATATTATATTACCATTATTTACATAAAATACTTAATAATACTTGTTTATATAGTGATTACTCCGACACTACAAAGGCAATTAAACGATAGAAACCATCAAGTAAAAAAGAATAGAAATAAGTCTATGGCACAGATAAGAATCAAAAATAAAGATTAGCTAATTGAAGATGTTAATGATGTCAAACACCAAGAGAGCATCAAGAAATATTTGAAGCAGACTAACGACGATAGTCCAAATTCACTACCAAAATTTAATGTAATTACATAAAATACATAATTTATTAATGAGCAATTCCTATGTATAATATTATGACGATGCTTTATCTGAAGTGTCTCGTATTAATAAATTAAGTGAATTAACTTAATGGTATTTTTTAGGAGATTAATGAGGTTGATTTATAGAACAAAACATCTCAATAAGTTAGCATCCTGTAAACTTTAGACCAAAACATGAAGCTAAATCTAGGTCAAGATGTGAGCTAATCTCCTGAGACAATAAATCAACAACTGTTTCTTAGTTTAAGGAAACTCAGCCTTCATCACCAACCCCAAATATATAATTATTTTGAAATTATTATTAATAATATAGCATAGTAAAGATCACAGTAGCAACCTAGTTAGAAAAGGTCTGCTTCACCCAATCAAAGGAGAACAGAAAGAATAATAAATATGCAGGACGATAATGAGGTTCAGTAGTACAGCCTACCTCTCAAGAATATCAATCTAGATTTTAATTATGATAAGTAAATCCTTATAATTAAAGATTAGAGTAATAAAACTGAAGTTATTGCCATTTAGGATTTCACACAAATTAAGGAGTTACAAGATTTAACAGAATAATAAAGAGTAGTGCAGGTTCATCAGAACTTAAACCAATCTACGTCATCAGATAACAGAACAAAAATCGTTTTTAAATAATTGAATGTTGCCTAGAAAGTTGATGGAGATTATTATCTAATCATTTTCGCTATTAAGATATAAACTTTTTTTTAATTAAAATACCTAACTAAAATAGTAATACATTAAATTTAATTGATTTCTATAATAACAATATCATATTGGCTAATTTGTAGAGTCACCCTATTGACCGTTGACTCTGCAGAAATTGAATCTTAAACTTCATAATATATACGTAGAAATCAACAAAATAATCATTAGAAATTTCACCTACAAAATCTGATAAGTTAAATTCTTATTTTAATTATAAATGCTTAGAACCTAAGGGTAGACCAAATTATATCCATAGAAGACTATAAAAAGCTTAGGCCTGACATAGCAAATAACTTTCTGAAAATCCACCCTAATGATATTATTAATGAGGACGAAGATGATGAGGTAATAAAGAGATGAAGTCTATGACAGTAATTACTACCAAGCAGACAGTAGAATGCATCACACTGATGTTTAAGAGCACCAATCAAAGTCTAAGAGAGATAATAACTTCGATTCTGGTTCTAGGTACGAAGCCAATTTAGACAATCCTTATAGTGAAGATTTAGATGGTGTATAAAGTAACCGATTAAGGCTGTCCAAAGACTCAAGTAACATGCCTCTAGAAAGATTTTAGAGGTAAAAACCTAATAATCTATCCAGCTTGAGAAATTCAATTTCAATTGATGATAGAAGCGGCAAGGTTTTCACGGAAACTTCTATTAAAAGACTTGGCACTTCAAACTAAGAGTTTGATGAAAGCTAGAGGAGTTCATAAATAAATCTAATTGATAACTTAAACAGTTCTAAGTCTGCAATGAAAGGGCAATTTAGATAAGCCAATCGATCAGTTTCCCCATTAAGCTACAAAGGTAGTTCTTAATATCATAGATATAGTAAATCTCCAATGGGTGGAACTGATGTTATAATGTTTGGCAATTTTAAATCTACGAGGCATGTAGCTATTTAGGAGGATGATGTTGAAAATATGGGAGGAAATCAATCAAGATATATTGATTCTAAACTCAGTCCAATTAATGGAACGAAAAAATGCAATACAACAAGGCTTTCTATTGCAGACATGTAAAACCAATAAAATGAAATGAATAACTTCCTTGATGAGTAGGAGAGCATCTAACAGCATGAAGATGAAGACAGCTAATGCATGCAATCCAATAAAACTATATAGGCAGTTGAACCTAATTTATAATCTAAGACTCCTGTAAAAGCCTCTAAGAAATTGATCACTGAAATTGACAATCAACATATCAATCTAAATCAGATATAATCTCAGGATATTAACTTAACAACATCTAAGAAGTAACGCCAAAGTATTTCTAGAAATCAATAGCCAAATGCTATCAACAGTCACCCCATGAGACAGTCTCTAAACAACTTAAATTATACCTAAATTTAACTGAACAAATCTAACTCACTATTAGACTAAAATGTTGATGGAACAAGTTTGACTCGTTTGAGCATGGGAAATCCACTCCCCAAGCAATAATCTTAACACTCTAATAAAGACTTTAGAGTGCAAATTGAATCACATAGACTCAGTGTGCATAGTCAGAAGAAGGCAGGCTTAAGTAAAGCTCATGATAGAAATTAAAAGAATAGTAATCATTTATAAGAAGTAAGCAGCAATGATTTAGATTAGATCTGATTGATACATAATTAACATTAATTTACAGTTTAGTTAAATATAATAATCAGCTTAATATTACTATCATAAATTTCTTGGTTATAATTATTGTATGGGCTAATATTAAAGCATCTTGCAAGTTTGCGATTGCGGGAGAGATGACTCTGCTCTCAAGCCTTCCCTCTGGATGGAATAGGAAGAGTAAAAGAATAGGATGAATCACTTGATAACTCCAATAGGGTAATTTGACTCAGAATTGTCTAAAACTCTTACTCTATCTAGACAAATGCTGGCATAAGACATTGAGAAAATAATGTCACCAACAAGAGAATACGAGTAAACTACAGGCAACTACTAGGAGGACGAAGAAATCAAAGTGAATTAAAAACGAAGGCAGAATGAGCTATTTGATGAGAATGATATCATCAATCAGAGATAAGACATCAATTTCAATCTAACGCTGGCGAAGAGCAGGCATGAATTGGAGTAGATGCGCATGAAAAAAGAAGTGATGGATTCCTAAATGGAAGTAAGTTTAGCAATTAAAGATTTCTATGTGATTCTAAGTTTAGTAATCAAATCCATGAATTCAAATTATTCATTGTTTAATTCATGAGTATATCACGTAAATATCCAATAGACCAACCTGAAATAGTCTGATCTTAATATAAATGCGTTCATTTTTAAAACATATTTATAGAAGACTCTTGAGGATTTACTTCTGCACGGTAGGGAAAAGGATAATGACTAGCAGGACCTGCACTTGCTATCCGAAGACGCAGTTTTAAATCCAGAATCCATTGCTGATATTGTACTATCCACCAAACTAAACAAAGGAAAATTTGATAATGGAGATAGAGAGTAGAAGTAAAATCAGACTAATTGGTGGGAATAAACTGCATAAAAATAACAGCAATAGTAGGATTCACAAGTTCAATCCTAATGGAAACCCTACTAGTTACAAGGAAGCCAGGACAGACCACTGGACATCAATATGCACAACTTGAATAAGCAAATGATAACCAGGACTAAAGGCAATGTCAAGGAAGATAAAGAAAAGAGCAAAGAACAGTTGAAGCGATATGAGGAGAAGGAACGTCAATTGAAACTTGAAGTAGAGAAGCAAGAAAGACTCAAGGAGCAATAGCAGTAAATGCAAACTGATAATAAGGAAATCCAGTAGAAGTAGCAGAGAACGATGGGAAGAATGAAGAGTGGAAGAACTGACTCATCAGCTGGGGGACTAGGGTATGAAGATAATGATGACTTCATGACTGCAATTGATGATTACGAGTCATCGCCACAGCAAAGGCAACAAAAGTAATAAGATGAGGAGATGCAGGCACTCATTGAGAAAGTGCAACTGAAATTAGATGAAGAGGATAGGAAACCTGCTGTAATGTCAAATGCTCCTGGCTTGAAAGTAGAAATTGAATTAGACGAATAGGGCAACCCTCTTCAACTAGTGACTGATGATAACAAGGATTAGATTAAGAATAATGAAGAAGAAGACAAGAAAGTGGTTGAACTAGAAACAAATTAAAATTTTATCAATTAATTTCTGTAAATTGATTATTAAAATGATACTAAATGTGATAGAATTCGAAAGCGCAAAAGTTAAAGGACCGATAAACTACAAAAAGCTCGATTAGATACTTACATGAAATGATGATAAAGATCAAAAGATTTAGATCTGATATTTCAACTATATAGAATAAGATTAGAATTATAGAAGAAGAGTCTTTTTGAAAAATCATGAATCTGTATAATTATTATTATTAATTTCATCATAGTTAAGGTTTATTTTGAACTTAAATTATCAATAAAGTAAATTTTAATAGGATAAACTTATTTGTATAATTTTCTAAGAAAACAGATATCTATCATAGTAAATTTCATTGAACTTTTATGATCAGCTTCTTTGATTTATAAAAGCCATTTAGAGTCCTCCTAACTTTTATTTTTTATTTCTCTACATCTATATAATTATCAATCGATATCATCTAATTTGGCTATATATCCAGCATTTATTTCTTTTTATAGCTTTGTGATTTATGCAAATTCCAATTTTACTAGGTATTTCTTTGATAAGTTTCTTTAGTTTTTTGTTCTGAATTTAGTGAAATTTTTTCTTTCTTTTATTATTTTGGAATCAAATCTACATCTTAGTTGACCGATTCATTTATAGTTTGATGTTACTATTTAAATGGGACTATCACTTATTGACTTGGCTTTGCACTTTAAATTTATCTTAGTTTCGGATTTAACGATGATTATGTTTGATGTTATTCTTTGTTAGTTAATCTCTTAAAATCCATTTTATACTCAGTGGTATTATTTTGCTGAAAATCTCTAGATTCAAGAGAAAGATTATGCAGTCTAAAACCTACACTGCTTGATAATTTAGTCATTTTTCTGTCAATTTTTTAGTAATTGTATTCTGGATTTCTGGGGCCTTACTTTAACCAAATCTCTTCAGGTTCTCTGCTGTTATCATTTATCTTGTTAATTTTAAAATTAAATTTCTACTTTCTATTATTTGATGGAGATGTTTCTATGGTTATTTCTTAAGTAGTGGTCATGGTTGTAGCTAGAAAATTTGTAGAGGGGTAAGTATCAACAAAATCTATGTTTATAAGTTTCTCAGCAGAACTGCTCCCACTTCTAACTTTATTATAATTCTTAAATTAAGTTTTAAAATTTGATGAAGTGGTCTGGGTGTTGTAAAATTAATTTTTATGGAGCATCTAATTTTGATCATTTTTATCTAAATTTGGATCTTTGTTTTGCTAATCAAGCATGATTAGTCTTTCAAGTGAATTCTAAGCACTCTAAAGTTTCTTAATTTCACATGAAATATTTAGTTTTTAAGCTATTCTTTTTTTAGTGATTGGTTCTGTTTTTACTTAGTTCCAGATAGTTTGAGTTTATCGAAATCTCTTACTGTTATTAAATGAGGTATTTAATTTTCTTGGATCAAGATTTAGAATTTTTAAAGATTTCTTACTCTAATTGGTCCTAATTTCTTGATTTGTAACTGGTCTAGGAGGCAAATTTCCAAATTTACTCATTTAAATTTTTGATTAAGATCTCTAATGTTGATGCTTTTTATTCTATAATGGTGACTATTCACATCAGATCCCCTTATTTTTCCAAACAAGATTTATATCTAAATTATTGCTTCTTTTATGGGTATTGACGTCCATTCCTCACCGACGACGTCCGCTCCTCACCGGTGACTTTCGTTCCTCACGGTGACGTCCAGTCCTCACCAATGACGTCCATTCCTCACCATTATTAATTTTTTTAATTTTATAAATTTAGTTCGTAAAACGTTAAATTTGTCCATTCAAAGATAATTCTTTACAATAATTAGCAAAAATCTAGAAAGATGATATTAAGCCACTAGTCTTCTTAATAATATGCTTTAATCCGAGAAATTCCATCTTTAATGAATTTTTATTATTCAACATTTTTATTGGTATAATATATTATTAATGCTTAAAACTCTTATATTAGTCAATCTGGCCCAGTAAGTCTTTTATAATAAATATATATAAAGTTAAAAATATCTCTTAATATTTAACTATATTCTTTAGTATCTTAAATTTTTAGCTTGCAATAAATTAAGTCAATTATAAAATTGGCATATAAGAAAAATTGTAATTTTTTATTAAACATTATATTTTTTGTTAACTATTTTTGCTTGAAATTATTTTCTAAGCAGTGTACATCATTAATAAAAAATAAAGGAATATAGTTTGCACTTAAAATAAAAATAAAATGAAAGTAAAGTAAAAGAAATAGAACACAATTTGCATATCGTTTTTATTAAAAGATCTGTTTTACGGATAAACTGAAATACTATTATTGTAAAAGCTCAAAAAAATTAGAATTAATTTATAGATTTAATTGAGACAATAAAAGTATTTAAGTTTTTATTAACTAAGAGTAAATAATGATAAAAAATATTAATTATCCAAAAAGAGATTGAACTATTTTGGTCTTTAATTATATATGGCCTTTAATAACAAGTATAATAATGAAAGTCAATTATAATAAACTAAAAGATCAGTAGTTTGAAAAAAGGAATAGAATTTTTTTAAAGCAGAAGTTTCTAATTTTGTTCGAATTCTTTATTCTGGTATTGGCATTCTATTTATTGATTTTCAGAAATGATTAGTGTACAAATAAATTCGCAACTGAAATTTCCTACTTGTCTAAAAAATTATATCCATCTTTCATTTTAATGGAGTTTGGAGAAATAAAATTAATAATGGTGAGGAATGGACGTCACCGTGAGGAACGGACGTCACCGGTGAGGAATGGACATCAATAGCCTTTTTTATTATAAATAACTTTGTATGACTAAAATTTTATATGCATTTAAGTTTTTCTTCCATATATTCTTTAAGTTAAAATTTATTTTTTTAATTTTTTATAATTTTTTTTTGGCTTTACTATTTTGTACTTTATATTGCTTCTAAATAAAATAATTTATGGAATTATTAATAATTATTTTCTTTTATATTGTTACTCTATCTATAAATCAAAGCTAATCTATATTTAAGTTATAGCAGTGAATATTCTTTAAACATTATAAATAATATAAATAATAAAGAGTTGAAAAATTAATAGAGAATTCTTAGGAATAACAGAAACAATTATTAATAAAACTCCGTTAGTCAATTAAGAATGAATATTGGGAATCAAAAATAATAAAATTAAAATTAAATTATAATTGGCTGAAATTTAATATAATTAAGCTAAAAACAAATTTACGCACCCTGATTGGTTTATTTTATAGAAACAATTATTCGAGCAAATGGTTTTTAATAATTAGCCAAAACTTTAATAATTTACTCCAATAATAAATATATTTTAATTTTATTATTCTTAATCCCCAATCTTCATTCTTAATTGACAACGGGGATTTAGTACAATAAGATATATTTAAAAAATCTTTTTAAAAAATTCTATCAATTCAGATGCAATTTTTGTGTCAAGGAATAGATTCATAAACGATTGAGAGAAAAATTTGAGCGTCAATAAAAAACAATTAAATCGGTATTTATAATCTCGAAATATTTGTCTCATTTATAAGATAAGCCAAAAGTTATGTTTATTATATTAAAAGTTAATGATTTTAAAATTAAGTTTTGTTTTATTTACAGATCTAAATTAATCAATTATATATATTTTAAGGACTATGTTTAAGAATAATAAAAGTTGATTTATATAAAATATGTGGGAAAAAAGTATTAAAATAAAATAAAAACTAATTTATAATTCTGATTATTATTAGGATAAATTTTATTTATAACGGATTTTTAGTTCTGAAAGTAAGAATAAAAAGATAAATATTAATCAAGGACATAGGGGGAGATTATTTATTAAATGTGACTATTTGAACTTTTATTTGACAATTTACAAAGTTTTATAAAAATCAGATTGATTCTATAAATCTTCCTCCTTAATATCATCATCTTATTAATTTTCTCTAATAGGCTGAGATTTAGTCTTAATCAGAAACTATTTAACTTAAACTTTCAATTTATCTGACTATGAAGTTATGAACGCATGTTTTAGATCATTATCCTAATCATCGATATTTGTGAAGTTTCTTGATTAAACCCTGTTTCCTCGTTGACTCTCAGATTGATTATTAATTACGTTTTTTGAATTACTTTCCATATTGCTAATTGCTTCTTTTAGTTTTGATATCATTGCTTATCTTTGAATGATAGTGAGCCTTTTCTCAAATTTATCAGGGGATCCTTATTTAGAGGTTTAAAAACTACTATTTGGTTCTTTAGACTTTGGTCTATTACTTAGTTGTATATTTTCTTTAGTACTAACATCTGCTATATTAGGATCAAAATAATGATGATACTATTTTTGCTATTAAAAGTCTTATCCTTATGAGTTTTTTTGTTGATCTAAAACTTTTTCATTGTAAGACTTTTAGAGCTTCTATTGTTCTTTTTACAGCATTAGCTCTTCATATTACTATTTTCTCTACTTTATTGATTCAAACATTTTGAGTTAGTCGGGATGCGTATCATAATATATCTTGAATTTTCTGTAATAAACTTTTTGGCGATTCTTTTCATATCAGGATCTTGTAATTTATTAAATAAAATTCAATGTAATTCAGTTAAAAAAGATTAACTTAATCTATATTAATATCTTGGACAAAAATCTAATCAAAGATCTCCTTCTTTTTCTTGTCTTCTTAATTTTAATTAATTTCAAAATATTTGAACTCTAAATTAGCAAGAAATCTCTACTCTGACCTTATGCTATCAGTTATTTCTTTCTCTTCTAAGAAATATAAAGCCAGATTTGATTTATAGTCCTATATGAAATTATTTAATGTTTATTTATTACTGCGAGGGAAAGTTTTAGGATTGTAGCTTTATCCGATAAGCATTAGACTTTGTACTGTCTGATTCTATTTCCATCTATGCAGTCAAACAACCCGAATTGGCCTTAAGTTTACAGGTTCAGTAACTAAATATCAAAAATTAGTTTTGTAATAATACAATATAAATAGTAAAAATAAAATAATAAACCATTATGGAGCTTTGTTTAAAATAAGTGGTTACAAATATATAATTTTATGCTATTATTGCATTCAAAAGCAGCAATTATATATTAATTAAAGTTGATAATATGTGTATATATTTATCATTAAATGACCTCTTATTGTTTTGCCTGGGTGATTATTCAAAATTACATTAAAATTATATTATATCTGGGTTTATTTTACCTTTATTATTTCATCAGAAGTAGTTTTATAATTAATAAGCTACATTTCTTTGTCTTCAAGAGCCTTCTTTAACGGATCAAATTGAATTTTATGACCCTAATTACTTTCACTTAATGTCAATTTATTACTCATTACTTTTTAATCAGGTGATTGACTTCTATCCCCAAATGCTTATTCATTAATTTATTAATGGTTTTGTTAAAGATTAAATTATTGCTGTTCTATGGTTTTTTAATTAAAAATCTTCCTCTTAAAAATCAATTTTTATGACAGATTGATATTTTTTTGGTTTTGTGGATTTTTCTTATTTTTTCTTTTCTTTAAGTCTAAGTCTCCGAATATAGGAATAGCGCCATTTTCTCCTTCTGAGTTATATCCTGACCTCAACTTATTATGAATTATATTTCTTATATTCATAAACAATTAATTTGCATGGGTATAGATTAAATAATATAATTAGAATATTAATTGAAACTTAGACTTAATCACTTATTTATTGGAAGTATTGATTAGTTTTTGAATTTAAAATTCTCCATTTTATATTAAATAAAATCCATCCACTTCATCTCCCTCTTAATAAATAAATTTTCCTTTTGTAATTTGTTACTCAACAAAAATAACAGCCAATTTAGTTAAGTTTTTAGAGGTTTATTGTTTGAAAATGGGACAAGATTTAAGGAATTTATAGGTTTTTTAGAGTTTCTATTTTTCTATAGTCTCTTTTTATTACTAATAATCCTTTTTATATTCTAAAAATTATTTATAAAGATTAAAATATACATTTAAAAATAATTGTATTTATAATAATGGATTTAGCTTTGGAATTTGAATTGTAAATTTTCTTTTAACCCTTAAATAGTCAATCTTCTTGAAGCAAAATTCAACATCTTTCTTGATTATTATTAAAATACTGACTTAAATTAGATTATTTTTATATTAATGGAATTAATGCTCAAAGAAACCCTTTATTAGTTGATTTTAATTTAATTTCTATATTTATTTATATTCATATTTTAAATCTATGCACATTAAAATTTAAATTAGAAGCTAAGGGTAATTTTATAAAACGAATTAAATATAAAAATAGAAAAATGAAGCAAGTAAATTTTGAAAATGTCTTGATATCGGACCCTCTTCGAATCAAACGCTACGATACTCCAAACTATAAGCGAGTCTACTTGATTTGCGTGTTAATACCCTTCTTCCTCGCCTTCTCTCTAGTGTTTTTCCTGATATTTTTCATGTCTCCCCACGGCAGAAATATGAGACACTACCAGAGAGAGATTTTTGAATGGAACAAAGATCAGATTGCGAATCAAATGGATTAATTAACTTTCGCTCTCAAAATTAACCCCTTTATAAATTCGAATTGGAGCAGAAGCTAGATGATTATTATGGAACATCATGATAAGCCCTCATAGTTCTTGGAGGAACGTTAGTTGTATAACTTACTTACATACTAACAATCGTACTTCTGGTTTAACAATACAGAGGGAATATTTCCAAAACTAGATTTAAAAAATATTACTTAAATACCAGTGGGTTAAAGTGAAGATTACTGTGCTGAGTTATGGTGGAGGCCTTTGTCAAGAGAAAAGTCATACATATCTGATTTCACTTCAGAACAGGATAACTATAGATACATTGAAGACTTGCCTTAATGTTTGAATTCAAAGAATAAAACTTAATATCATTGGGGGTACGCACCAAGCTCTATCAATTCAGGAAGCTTAAATTAAAGTGGTGCTTCCCATAATAACACTGGCACAGATATTGGAGTTACTTCAACTTCTTAACCACTTTTATAATTTTCATTATGCATAATTTCTTTTTTAACCACACTAAAATGTAAACGATACAATGAATAGTGGAGAATTAGGTTTATCTTTCAAAGCTTGGAGAGAAACTGAAATTGAACTTTGGTGCACCAATTTCACTTGCGATTTTACTTGTAAGTCTCTTCATGGTGGAATCTATAAAAATGGTACTTGCTACAAATATGAAGTTTTGAAAAGGCTCTGTGTTATGATAGATATCGAAGATGTAAATTCAAAGACTGGAAAGGCAAGTCAAATTGAATATTAGGGTGGTTGCTTTGGCGATGATGAAATTGGTTACTACGAACTGGCAACTCCAAACAAAACTCATTATTTAGATTATGTACCCTTTGAAGTAAGACACAAGGAAGATCGTACATCATCTATGCTCAAACTCATTACAATTTAGGAAGAGACTTAACTATCTTCTTCTGGTTGTCAATTGCTTGTTTTTCCAGTGCATTAATATTGTAGGAATACATTCGAAACTGGGAAATTAATTTAAATTAAATTTATTATAAATTAAAATATTGGCAGTTAAAGTTGGCCAATTTAAACGATCTTGGGCTCATTCGATAGAGATTTCAAAATTAGCTGGACTTTACTATTGGCGGTACTATTTTATCTCATTCATGGAGCGAGATAACTCGACTTTAATTGAACACTATAAATTCATTAAATTACACTTTCACATTAAAGTCGAGTTTTTTCGCTCCAGAGATGCGATAAAATAGTACCGCCAATATCAAAGTCCAGCTAATTTTGATATCTCTATCGAATGAGCCCAATATCGTTTAAATTGGCCAACTTTAACTGCCAATATTTTAATTTATAATAAATTTAATTTAAATTAATTTCCCAGTTTCGAATGTATTCCTACAATAATGACGCTCGTTATGACAATTAGTGTTCTCACTATCAGGTAAAAAGATACAAATTAGAGAAGGGCATATGTCAGAGAAGATCTAAATTGATTAAAGAATGTATTGGTAATTTTAAATTAACGCAATTTAATTACAACTAAATCTATGAACATTAATATTAATCGTTAATATTCGACATAAAGCGCTTATTTATTTTACAAATATAAAATCAAATAAAACATTATAAAATAATTTGAATCACACATAAAAAAAATGAAACTAATTTCAAGAAAAGCTTAGACAAACTAATTTCTTAATACAAAGACTTTCTTTTATAAAAACTAATTCCTAATAAAAACAACCTCCCATAATGCAATGCAGTTTTAGAGATAAAATTTCTCATCTAAAACAGGAAATTCTGAGAAATCTAAAACTAATAATTAAAAGACATAAAAATCTGAGAAATCATTTCAAAAGCATAAGAGTGGGATCGAATACTCAAAACACACACACCCTTCTCAATGGTATCAATAAGTATTAACAAAGGGAGAAATGATTGATTATTATGATATATCAGGATGTTACATCTTACGACCTCAAGCTTATTTTGTATGGGAACAAATCTAGCAATACCTTGATCGTAGATTTAAAGAACTTAGTGTAAAAAATTGCTATTTTCCAATGTTCGTAACTGAAGGTGCACTTAGCAAGGAAAAAGATCATATTGAAGGTTTTGCCCCTGAAGTTGCTTGGGTTACTAGATCTGGAGATACTGAATTAAATGAGCCAATTGCAATTAGACCTACCAGTGAGACTATTATGTACCCAAGTTATGCTAAATGGATACAATCATACAGAGAACTGCCACTTCTCTTAAATTAATGGTCAAATGTAGTAAGATGGGAATTTAAACATCCAACACCCTTTATAAGAAGTAGAGAATTTCTGTGGCAAGAAGGTCACACTGCTCATGAATCATTAGAGGAGGCCGAATAAATGACGCATAAAATTTTGCAAATATACGCTGACTGCTATAGAGATGTCCTTGCATTGCCTGTAATACCTGGTCTTAAATCCTAAAGTGAAAAATTTGCAGGAGCAGATTATACAACCACAGTAGAATTAATTGTACCTCAAAATGGAAGAGCGATTTAAGGAGCTACATCACACAATTTAGGACAGAATTTTGCTAAAATGTTTGAAATCCAGTTTGAAGATAAACACTCCTAGAAATAGTTTGTTCATTAAACTTCATGGGGGTTATCTACAAGATCTATAGGTGCAATGATTATGATACATGGAGATGATAATGGATTGATTTTACCACCTGCTGTTGCAGAAACATAAGTAGTAATTGTTCCCATTAAAAATAAGGGCATTGAAGAGGAACTCTTTAAATAGAGATATGAAAACATTTATTAATAGCTTAAAAGTAGTTTAGCGTAACTAGAGTATTTAATAATTTATCTCTTATTATTGCTAAAGAGTTATTCTTGATGATAGGGAAAACTACAAGCCTGGCTGGAAATTATAAACACTATAATGTTATAATTTTACTGAACTTAAAGGAGTTCCAATTAGAATAGAGCTTGGTGAAAATGATTACAGAAATACTTTTTATATTTAGTTGTTAGAAGAGATACTGGTGTAAAGGAATTGATTTCTCACGATAGCTTGAATTAAACAATTAGTTAGAAGTTAAACACAGTCCAGCAAGATATGTATGAGAAATCCTATAATTATACTACAAATTTGATGTTAAATGGTATAAAACTGGAGTGATTTCATGGATTAAATTAATAAAAGAAATTCTGTGCTAGCTCCATGGTGCAATAGTTAGGATTGTGAATAAAACATAATCAAATACATTAATATGCCTGATGTTGGAGGTGAGGATCATGATGAGATTTAAATCACAATTTATTTATATTTTTAATTTATTTAATTAATTAATATTATTAAAAGTAGTGGCATTAGAGTTGTACTTGATTATATATTTATAAATAATTTAATTGGAAATTTAATCATTGGGAACTTAAAATATAAAGCAAGAAATAATTTTAGAAATAATCAAGTCACAGTTGTTAAGAATCTTTGAATTTATATTATAAAATACTTGAAGAATAAGATATTGAGAAATCCCTTGAAATAAGAAACCAAAGAATTACAATGGTATAAATTATAAAGCAGAGTATTATTAAGTAATTTTTTATTGAATAAAACGTAAAGAGACAATCTAAGTTGGATTCTGATGTTAAATAATGAAAC
>ARYC01018907.1:0-41922 GCA_000711775.1 Oxytricha trifallax
CAAATTCCAATTTTACTAGGTATTTCTTTGATAAGTTTCTTTAGTTTTTTGTTCTGAATTTAGTGAAATTTTTTCTTTCTTTTATTATTTTGGAATCAAATCTACATCTTAGTTGACCGATTCATTTATAGTTTGATGTTACTATTTAAATGGGACTATCACTTATTGACTTGGCTTTGCACTTTAAATTTATCTTAGTTTCGGATTTAACGATGATTATGTTTGATGTTATTCTTTGTTAGTTAATCTCTTAAAATCCATTTTATACTCAGTGGTATTATTTTGCTGAAAATCTCTAGATTCAAGAGAAAGATTATGCAGTCTAAAACCTACACTGCTTGATAATTTAGTCATTTTTCTGTCAATTTTTTAGTAATTGTATTCTGGATTTCTGGGGCCTTACTTTAACCAAATCTCTTCAGGTTCTCTGCTGTTATCATTTATCTTGTTAATTTTAAAATTAAATTTCTACTTTCTATTATTTGATGGAGATGTTTCTATGGTTATTTCTTAAGTAGTGGTCATGGTTGTAGCTAGAAAATTTGTAGAGGGGTAAGTATCAACAAAATCTATGTTTATAAGTTTCTCAGCAGAACTGCTCCCACTTCTAACTTTATTATAATTCTTAAATTAAGTTTTAAAATTTGATGAAGTGGTCTGGGTGTTGTAAAATTAATTTTTATGGAGCATCTAATTTTGATCATTTTTATCTAAATTTGGATCTTTGTTTTGCTAATCAAGCATGATTAGTCTTTCAAGTGAATTCTAAGCACTCTAAAGTTTCTTAATTTCACATGAAATATTTAGTTTTTAAGCTATTCTTTTTTTAGTGATTGGTTCTGTTTTTACTTAGTTCCAGATAGTTTGAGTTTATCGAAATCTCTTACTGTTATTAAATGAGGTATTTAATTTTCTTGGATCAAGATTTAGAATTTTTAAAGATTTCTTACTCTAATTGGTCCTAATTTCTTGATTTGTAACTGGTCTAGGAGGCAAATTTCCAAATTTACTCATTTAAATTTTTGATTAAGATCTCTAATGTTGATGCTTTTTATTCTATAATGGTGACTATTCACATCAGATCCCCTTATTTTTCCAAACAAGATTTATATCTAAATTATTGCTTCTTTTATGGGTATTGACGTCCATTCCTCACCGACGACGTCCGCTCCTCACCGGTGACTTTCGTTCCTCACGGTGACGTCCAGTCCTCACCAATGACGTCCATTCCTCACCATTATTAATTTTTTTAATTTTATAAATTTAGTTCGTAAAACGTTAAATTTGTCCATTCAAAGATAATTCTTTACAATAATTAGCAAAAATCTAGAAAGATGATATTAAGCACTAGTCTTCTTAATAATAAGCTTTAATCCGAGAAATTCCATCTTTAATGAATTTTTATTATTCAACATTTTTATTGGTATAATATATTATTAATGCTTAAAACTCTTATATTAGTCAATCTGGCCCAGTAAGTCTTTTATAATAAATATATATAAAGTTAAAAATATCTCTTAATATTTAACTATATTCTTTAGTATCTTAAATTTTTAGCTTGCAATAAATTAAGTCAATTATAAAATTGGCATATAAGAAAAATTGTAATTTTTTATTAAACATTATATTTTTTGTTAACTATTTTTGCTTGAAATTATTTTCTAAGCAGTGTACATCATTAATAAAAAATAAAGGAATATAGTTTGCACTTAAAATAAAAATAAAATGAAAGTAAAGTAAAAGAAATAGAACACAATTTGCATATCGTTTTTATTAAAAGATCTGTTTTACGGATAAACTGAAATACTATTATTGTAAAAGCTCAAAAAAATTAGAATTAATTTATAGATTTAATTGAGACAATAAAAGTATTTAAGTTTTTATTAACTAAGAGTAAATAATGATAAAAAATATTAATTATCCAAAAAGAGATTGAACTATTTTGGTCTTTAATTATATATGGCCTTTAATAACAAGTATAATAATGAAAGTCAATTATAATAAACTAAAAGATCAGTAGTTTGAAAAAAGGAATAGAATTTTTTTAAAGCAGAAGTTTCTAATTTTGTTCGAATTCTTTATTCTGGTATTGGCATTCTATTTATTGATTTTCAGAAATGATTAGTGTACAAATAAATTCGCAACTGAAATTTCCTACTTGTCTAAAAAATTATATCCATCTTTCATTTTAATGGAGTTTGGAGAAATAAAATTAATAATGGTGAGGAATGGACGTCACCGTGAGGAACGGACGTCACCGGTGAGGAATGGACATCAATAGCCTTTTTTATTATAAATAACTTTGTATGACTAAAATTTTATATGCATTTAAGTTTTTCTTCCATATATTCTTTAAGTTAAAATTTATTTTTTTAATTTTTTATAATTTTTTTTTGGCTTTACTATTTTGTACTTTATATTGCTTCTAAATAAAATAATTTATGGAATTATTAATAATTATTTTCTTTTATATTGTTACTCTATCTATAAATCAAAGCTAATCTATATTTAAGTTATAGCAGTGAATATTCTTTAAACATTATAAATAATATAAATAATAAAGAGTTGAAAAATTAATAGAGAATTCTTAGGAATAACAGAAACAATTATTAATAAAACTCCGTTAGTCAATTAAGAATGAATATTGGGAATCAAAAATAATAAAATTAAAATTAAATTATAATTGGCTGAAATTTAATATAATTAAGCTAAAAACAAATTTACGCACCCTGATTGGTTTATTTTATAGAAACAATTATTCGAGCAAATGGTTTAATAATTAGCCAAAACTTTAATAATTTACTCCAATAATAAATATATTTTAATTTTATTATTCTTAATCCCCAATCTTCATTCTTAATTGACAACGGGGATTTAGTACAATAAGATATATTTAAAAAATCTTTTTAAAAAATTCTATCAATTCAGATGCAATTTTTGTGTCAAGGAATAGATTCATAAACGATTGAGAGAAAAATTTGAGCGTCAATAAAAAACAATTAAATCGGTATTTATAATCTCGAAATATTTGTCTCATTTATAAGATAAGCCAAAAGTTATGTTTATTATATTAAAAGTTAATGATTTTAAAATTAAGTTTTGTTTTATTTACAGATCTAAATTAATCAATTATATATATTTTAAGGACTATGTTTAAGAATAATAAAAGTTGATTTATATAAAATATGTGGGAAAAAAGTATTAAAATAAAATAAAAACTAATTTATAATTCTGATTATTATTAGGATAAATTTTATTTATAACGGATTTTTAGTTCTGAAAGTAAGAATAAAAAGATAAATATTAATCAAGGACATAGGGGGAGATTATTTATTAAATGTGACTATTTGAACTTTTATTTGACAATTTACAAAGTTTTATAAAAATCAGATTGATTCTATAAATCTTCCTCCTTAATATCATCATCTTATTAATTTTCTCTAATAGGCTGAGATTTAGTCTTAATCAGAAACTATTTAACTTAAACTTTCAATTTATCTGACTATGAAGTTATGAACGCATGTTTTAGATCATTATCCTAATCATCGATATTTGTGAAGTTTCTTGATTAAACCCTGTTTCCTCGTTGACTCTCAGATTGATTATTAATTACGTTTTTTGAATTACTTTCCATATTGCTAATTGCTTCTTTTAGTTTTGATATCATTGCTTATCTTTGAATGATAGTGAGCCTTTTCTCAAATTTATCAGGGGATCCTTATTTAGAGGTTTAAAAACTACTATTTGGTTCTTTAGACTTTGGTCTATTACTTAGTTGTATATTTTCTTTAGTACTAACATCTGCTATATTAGGATCAAAATAATGATGATACTATTTTTGCTATTAAAAGTCTTATCCTTATGAGTTTTTTTGTTGATCTAAAACTTTTTCATTGTAAGACTTTTAGAGCTTCTATTGTTCTTTTTACAGCATTAGCTCTTCATATTACTATTTTCTCTACTTTATTGATTCAAACATTTTGAGTTAGTCGGGATGCGTATCATAATATATCTTGAATTTTCTGTAATAAACTTTTTGGCGATTCTTTTCATATCAGGATCTTGTAATTTATTAAATAAAATTCAATGTAATTCAGTTAAAAAAGATTAACTTAATCTATATTAATATCTTGGACAAAAATCTAATCAAAGATCTCCTTCTTTTTCTTGTCTTCTTAATTTTAATTAATTTCAAAATATTTGAACTCTAAATTAGCAAGAAATCTCTACTCTGACCTTATGCTATCAGTTATTTCTTTCTCTTCTAAGAAATATAAAGCCAGATTTGATTTATAGTCCTATATGAAATTATTTAATGTTTATTTATTACTGCGAGGGAAAGTTTTAGGATTGTAGCTTTATCCGATAAGCATTAGACTTTGTACTGTCTGATTCTATTTCCATCTATGCAGTCAAACAACCCGAATTGGCCTTAAGTTTACAGGTTCAGTAACTAAATATCAAAAATTAGTTTTGTAATAATACAATATAAATAGTAAAAATAAAATAATAAACCATTATGGAGCTTTGTTTAAAATAAGTGGTTACAAATATATAATTTTATGCTATTATTGCATTCAAAAGCAGCAATTATATATTAATTAAAGTTGATAATATGTGTATATATTTATCATTAAATGACCTCTTATTGTTTTGCCTGGGTGATTATTCAAAATTACATTAAAATTATATTATATCTGGGTTTATTTTACCTTTATTATTTCATCAGAAGTAGTTTTATAATTAATAAGCTACATTTCTTTGTCTTCAAGAGCCTTCTTTAACGGATCAAATTGAATTTTATGACCCTAATTACTTTCACTTAATGTCAATTTATTACTCATTACTTTTTAATCAGGTGATTGACTTCTATCCCCAAATGCTTATTCATTAATTTATTAATGGTTTTGTTAAAGATTAAATTATTGCTGTTCTATGGTTTTTTAATTAAAAATCTTCCTCTTAAAAATCAATTTTTATGACAGATTGATATTTTTTTGGTTTTGTGGATTTTTCTTATTTTTTCTTTTCTTTAAGTCTAAGTCTCCGAATATAGGAATAGCGCCATTTTCTCCTTCTGAGTTATATCCTGACCTCAACTTATTATGAATTATATTTCTTATATTCATAAACAATTAATTTGCATGGGTATAGATTAAATAATATAATTAGAATATTAATTGAAACTTAGACTTAATCACTTATTTATTGGAAGTATTGATTAGTTTTTGAATTTAAAATTCTCCATTTTATATTAAATAAAATCCATCCACTTCATCTCCCTCTTAATAAATAAATTTTCCTTTTGTAATTTGTTACTCAACAAAAATAACAGCCAATTTAGTTAAGTTTTTAGAGGTTTATTGTTTGAAAATGGGACAAGATTTAAGGAATTTATAGGTTTTTTAGAGTTTCTATTTTTCTATAGTCTCTTTTTATTACTAATAATCCTTTTTATATTCTAAAAATTATTTATAAAGATTAAAATATACATTTAAAAATAATTGTATTTATAATAATGGATTTAGCTTTGGAATTTGAATTGTAAATTTTCTTTTAACCCTTAAATAGTCAATCTTCTTGAAGCAAAATTCAACATCTTTCTTGATTATTATTAAAATACTGACTTAAATTAGATTATTTTTATATTAATGGAATTAATGCTCAAAGAAACCCTTTATTAGTTGATTTTAATTTAATTTCTATATTTATTTATATTCATATTTTAAATCTATGCACATTAAAATTTAAATTAGAAGCTAAGGGTAATTTTATAAAACGAATTAAATATAAAAATAGAAAAATGAAGCAAGTAAATTTTGAAAATGTCTTGATATCGGACCCTCTTCGAATCAAACGCTACGATACTCCAAACTATAAGCGAGTCTACTTGATTTGCGTGTTAATACCCTTCTTCCTCGCCTTCTCTCTAGTGTTTTTCCTGATATTTTTCATGTCTCCCCACGGCAGAAATATGAGACACTACCAGAGAGAGATTTTTGAATGGAACAAAGATCAGATTGCGAATCAAATGGATTAATTAACTTTCGCTCTCAAAATTAACCCCTTTATAAATTCGAATTGGAGCAGAAGCTAGATGATTATTATGGAACATCATGATAAGCCCTCATAGTTCTTGGAGGAACGTTAGTTGTATAACTTACTTACATACTAACAATCGTACTTCTGGTTTAACAATACAGAGGGAATATTTCCAAAACTAGATTTAAAAAATATTACTTAAATACCAGTGGGTTAAAGTGAAGATTACTGTGCTGAGTTATGGT
This sequence comes from Oxytricha trifallax, assembly GCA_000711775.1. Taxonomy (NCBI): domain Eukaryota; phylum Ciliophora; class Spirotrichea; order Sporadotrichida; family Oxytrichidae; genus Oxytricha; species Oxytricha trifallax. The sequence continues at coordinate 6,288 of ARYC01018907.1, forward strand.
GGAGGCCTTTGTCAAGAGAAAAGTCATACATATCTGATTTCACTTCAGAACAGGATAACTATAGATACATTGAAGACTTGCCTTAATGTTTGAATTCAAAGAATAAAACTTAATATCATTGGGGGTACGCACCAAGCTCTATCAATTCAGGAAGCTTAAATTAAAGTGGTGCTTCCCATAATAACACTGGCACAGATATTGGAGTTACTTCAACTTCTTAACCACTTTTATAATTTTCATTATGCATAATTTCTTTTTTAACCACACTAAAATGTAAACGATACAATGAATAGTGGAGAATTAGGTTTATCTTTCAAAGCTTGGAGAGAAACTGAAATTGAACTTTGGTGCACCAATTTCACTTGCGATTTTACTTGTAAGTCTCTTCATGGTGGAATCTATAAAAATGGTACTTGCTACAAATATGAAGTTTTGAAAAGGCTCTGTGTTATGATAGATATCGAAGATGTAAATTCAAAGACTGGAAAGGCAAGTCAAATTGAATATTAGGGTGGTTGCTTTGGCGATGATGAAATTGGTTACTACGAACTGGCAACTCCAAACAAAACTCATTATTTAGATTATGTACCCTTTGAAGTAAGACACAAGGAAGATCCGTACATCATCTATGCTCAAACTCATTACAATTTAGGAAGAGACTTAACTATCTTCTTCTGGTTGTCAATTGCTTGTTTTTCCAGTGCATTAATATTGTAGGAATACATTCGAAACTGGGAAATTAATTTAAATTAAATTTATTATAAATTAAAATATTGGCAGTTAAAGTTGGCCAATTTAAACGATCTTGGGCTCATTCGATAGAGATTTCAAAATTAGCTGGACTTTACTATTGGCGGTACTATTTTATCTCATTCATGGAGCGAGATAACTCGACTTTAATTGAACACTATAAATTCATTAAATTACACTTTCACATTAAAGTCGAGTTTTTTCGCTCCAGAGATGCGATAAAATAGTACCGCCAATATCAAAGTCCAGCTAATTTTGATATCTCTATCGAATGAGCCCAATATCGTTTAAATTGGCCAACTTTAACTGCCAATATTTTAATTTATAATAAATTTAATTTAAATTAATTTCCCAGTTTCGAATGTATTCCTACAATAATGACGCTCGTTATGACAATTAGTGTTCTCACTATCAGGTAAAAAGATACAAATTAGAGAAGGGCATATGTCAGAGAAGATCTAAATTGATTAAAGAATGTATTGGTAATTTTAAATTAACGCAATTTAATTACAACTAAATCTATGAACATTAATATTAATCGTTAATATTCGACATAAAGCGCTTATTTATTTTACAAATATAAAATCAAATAAAACATTATAAAATAATTTGAATCACACATAAAAAAAATGAAACTAATTTCAAGAAAAGCTTAGACAAACTAATTTCTTAATACAAAGACTTTCTTTTATAAAAACTAATTCCTAATAAAAACAACCTCCCATAATGCAATGCAGTTTTAGAGATAAAATTTCTCATCTAAAACAGGAAATTCTGAGAAATCTAAAACTAATAATTAAAAGACATAAAAATCTGAGAAATCATTTCAAAAGCATAAGAGTGGGATCGAATACTCAAAACACACACACCCTTCTCAATGGTATCAATAAGTATTAACAAAGGGAGAAATGATTGATTATTATGATATATCAGGATGTTACATCTTACGACCTCAAGCTTATTTTGTATGGGAACAAATCTAGCAATACCTTGATCGTAGATTTAAAGAACTTAGTGTAAAAAATTGCTATTTTCCAATGTTCGTAACTGAAGGTGCACTTAGCAAGGAAAAAGATCATATTGAAGGTTTTGCCCCTGAAGTTGCTTGGGTTACTAGATCTGGAGATACTGAATTAAATGAGCCAATTGCAATTAGACCTACCAGTGAGACTATTATGTACCCAAGTTATGCTAAATGGATACAATCATACAGAGAACTGCCACTTCTCTTAAATTAATGGTCAAATGTAGTAAGATGGGAATTTAAACATCCAACACCCTTTATAAGAAGTAGAGAATTTCTGTGGCAAGAAGGTCACACTGCTCATGAATCATTAGAGGAGGCCGAATAAATGACGCATAAAATTTTGCAAATATACGCTGACTGCTATAGAGATGTCCTTGCATTGCCTGTAATACCTGGTCTTAAATCCTAAAGTGAAAAATTTGCAGGAGCAGATTATACAACCACAGTAGAATTAATTGTACCTCAAAATGGAAGAGCGATTTAAGGAGCTACATCACACAATTTAGGACAGAATTTTGCTAAAATGTTTGAAATCCAGTTTGAAGATAAACACTCCTAGAAATAGTTTGTTCATTAAACTTCATGGGGGTTATCTACAAGATCTATAGGTGCAATGATTATGATACATGGAGATGATAATGGATTGATTTTACCACCTGCTGTTGCAGAAACATAAGTAGTAATTGTTCCCATTAAAAATAAGGGCATTGAAGAGGAACTCTTTAAATAGAGATATGAAAACATTTATTAATAGCTTAAAAGTAGTTTAGCGTAACTAGAGTATTTAATAATTTATCTCTTATTATTGCTAAAGAGTTATTCTTGATGATAGGGAAAACTACAAGCCTGGCTGGAAATTATAAACACTATAATGTTATAATTTTACTGAACTTAAAGGAGTTCCAATTAGAATAGAGCTTGGTGAAAATGATTACAGAAATACTTTTTATATTTAGTTGTTAGAAGAGATACTGGTGTAAAGGAATTGATTTCTCACGATAGCTTGAATTAAACAATTAGTTAGAAGTTAAACACAGTCCAGCAAGATATGTATGAGAAATCCTATAATTATACTACAAATTTGATGTTAAATGGTATAAAACTGGAGTGATTTCATGGATTAAATTAATAAAAGAAATTCTGTGCTAGCTCCATGGTGCAATAGTTAGGATTGTGAATAAAACATAATCAAATACATTAATATGCCTGATGTTGGAGGTGAGGATCATGATGAGATTTAAATCACAATTTATTTATATTTTTAATTTATTTAATTAATTAATATTATTAAAAGTAGTGGCATTAGAGTTGTACTTGATTATATATTTATAAATAATTTAATTGGAAATTTAATCATTGGGAACTTAAAATATAAAGCAAGAAATAATTTTAGAAATAATCAAGTCACAGTTGTTAAGAATCTTTGAATTTATATTATAAAATACTTGAAGAATAAGATATTGAGAAATCCCTTGAAATAAGAAACCAAAGAATTACAATGGTATAAATTATAAAGCAGAGTATTATTAAGTAATTTTTTATTGAATAAAACGTAAAGAGACAATCTAAGTTGGATTCTGATGTTAAATAATGAAACAGTATTTCAATGCGATTATGATGAGATGATGCTAACAGGTCAAGCGAAAACAATGTGTTTGCCATTTGAAAATAACAAAGATTTTAAAAATTAATACTCAGATTGTAAATGCTTTTACTGTAAATAACCAGCTCAAGTAATAGCATTATGGGGAAGATCATATTGAATTTTAAATTAAGTTAACATTTTTTACAATTCATATATTTTCCAATAAATCATCTTTACAATATCCTAATAAATTAATGAAATCATATAAATGTTTATCTAAAGTTAAATTAAAATTTATCATGAAAATATGCCAGTTTTCTTTTAGACAATAGCAAATACTAATGAAACTATGCCTGTGTAAACCTGGACTTTATTTAAAATATTAAAATCAAAATATCATAAAATTAATTACAACTAAGTTTATATAGAATAAATAATGGTTTTGTTAAGTGGTATCCCTAAAATTTTAATGGGACTATATAAACTTTCCTTTTCTAATCTTTCTTATATAGATTTAAGGGCTCTTAACGTCTCTCTCAGGCTTTCTTGACACTATTCCTTACTTTTAGTTTTCATCAGTTCTGTATAGTAAAAGTATGCAAATTTATATGTGTTATTCAATAGCTAATTACCATGTTTTTGTGAAGACATGATTAAATCCCAATCTGATAGAAGTCTATCTAGGATATTTCTCAACTCTGTAATTCTGATAATGTGATTCTCAATTTTTTCATTAGTTTTTGTGCCAAATAAGATTATAGTGAAGATCATATAACAGAAGATTAGAGTTTCATAAATTATAGAGTACCACTCTCTTTCTAGAAAAAAGGATATGTTGGCTCCAAAAATGTAACTTATCAAAATAACCCCCATTATCCCATATATCATTATGTAAATTGCTGTATATAGTTATATTCTTACATAAAATCTCTAACCCACATCCAATGTGAGGATCCTGGTGTCAAGCCAACTGAGCATTGAATTTTTATCAAAAATGTTAATAAGTGGGAATATTTTCTCTGACTACTTCAACCTCAAACGATTCGGCTCAATTATTACCTCACAAAGACGCATTAAATAGTTTCTTCTTCGGAAATCAATCAAGGCAGTATCAAGGAAGATTGTATTATTGAAAAATAAGAGGAAATGATTATTTTAAAATTAAAATTGATTAATTACACAAGTATTTGGCGAGTATAGATAAAAAGCCATATCTTAGCACGGCTCCCTTGTTTTTCCAGTATCCTTCATATCTTGAACCATTTATCTAAAATATTCAAGTCGTCCTCAATAGTAATAGGTGCCTTCTGAAGTGTCTGTCTAATGCCTCAGAGTCTCATGCTGACTTGTATTGCTAAAACCATAAAAATGTTGCATATGTTTTTTTTAACTTAAAAATTTTATTGAACAAACAGCTGCCTGATGTCTACCATTAAACTGATTCATTTATACTTTATTATTATTATTAATTTCTTAAATTCTCAGTGTTATTTTTCATAATTGGTAAAGTAAATGTAGAAGTTTATGTAGAAATTGCAAAAGAAATATAACAAGAATTTCCAATTATAATATTTCAATATCCAATCTTTGTTTGTACTTTAGATAGAATAATCATCATAAAATTGCAAAAATACCGGCAATACTGCATGTACAAAACCTAAGATATATAGTAATGCTTTAGGTCTTTAGAATAAATGAAATTTATCATTAAATTATTATGAATTCTTTCTCTTTAAGTTATGATTAAATAATTTCCTATTATCTTATTTTTATGAATAAATGAACTTAAGTACCTAAGAACAATTCTTTGACAAAAAGTCTTCCTGAATACTTGTTAAATATTTCTTCACTGCTTGGCAATACAATATTAAGCATTTTTTCACCACCTTATCCGAAAATTATATTATAATAAAAAACTGATTTATCAATAAAATTTTCATTGTCTTTAGCATTGAAAGTGAGCGATTCTGGTTTTACTAGATAACTTAAGATTTCTTATATGTTAGACTTTTCTTGATTGAGTAATCCTTGAGAACTTGTTATTTTATTTGATGGAATGATTAGGTAGCTTTATGAAACATTTTTCTTAATTATGGCAAGTCATAACTATTTCTCTCATAGAAGTCATATTGAGTCAATTTAAAGAGGTGCATATTAAATTAGTGGTTAATTTTCTATATTTAGTTACTTAATATTCTATTACTATTAATGAGAATAAAAATTTTAATGACTTTTAGGCATATTATTAATTGTTAAAATAGTTTCCTAAATGAAAATTGTTATTTTCATAAAATTTTAAAAAGGTAAAACTATTATCTTTTAATATCATTTGAAAATTTAATTTTAATTTTCATACTAAATTCTTCTTTATTAATCGAAATCATCACTTCACTAAAATTAAGAATAATTATTGAATTGTTAAATAATTGATATATTTTACTCCTATTAATTTCTCACAATATTAATCATAAATTTTGCTTAGAAACATGGTTTAGTAGGTTATATTTTCAATCTCATTTCTGATCATTGCTTCTTTGATATGATCATCAATTGCCTGTGGATTTATAGTACTCCAAGCCTAGTCTATATATTCATGGTCATTATCTTCCTTAGTGAAGTTTTTTAGATATTAGTGGTAGTAGTGAATCGCTTAAGGCAAGGGAAATAAAAAAAAGAGATCAAAATTTAATTAGAGATCTCTAATATATAATAATCAGCATTAATTGTTACTAATATATGTATAATAAATAGGGGCAATAAATTATTAAAGATGGCATTATGATTTTTAGAGGTATTTACCTACCCTACTTTTTTTTGGTACTCCTGATTACATTGGTCCAGAAGTTGTACTTGAAACAGTTATTCCTCCAACGACTGAATGAGTAGTAGCTCAATATGTGTTTTTAGAATTTTTCCAAATTTTTGCTTCCATCAATTGCATTCAAGATAACGAAGTCGTAGTTTTGTGTTCCTCGTCGCTCAACATATATTAGTAATAATAAATACTTGTTACTACCGAGATCCCCCCCCAGGGGTACCACCATCCCCCCTCCCATTCCCCATACCCCCCCGTACCCCCCACCCCCATTAAAATACCCCATTTCATATCAAATTTTGTATCTACACGGTCTAAATCGATCTCCTTCTTGACATCTTGATATCATAGACCCTATATTATATATGAAATTTCATTCTCGACATCATAGACCCTATTTTATGAATATAATTTCCTTATAATTTAACATTTATTTTGATCCATGATAGTGTAAATAAATCATATGAATTTTATACTTTGTTAAGTTTCAAGATGTTTGTAAACAATATTACACTTGTCCAAATGAAATATAAATAAAAAAAACTTTATTTATAAAAGTTAAATTTTTATATACTATGATACAAAAATATTTTTAAAAAAGTTTTTGTCCCTTAAATCAACTTCATTCGACATAATTCAAAGAAATAGTATGAGTAATTGTTTAATTTATTTTTTCCTTCTATAATTTTATAAATGATAATGGATAAAATAGTTAAAAGTATGATTTGTGATGGAATAAGGTGGTTGGTGAATTTAAATTCAAATTCAAATAAATCCATAATTATTATTAATATTTGATTGCTTGTTGATTTGTGATGGAAGCTCTTATATATATATATATATTAGTACCCTTGTTAATAAATGACTAGCTACCAATTTTTAATCTCGGTATTTAAGGCTTTTAATATATTTAATCTTTCTTAAGTTTTATTTCTAACTATTATTAATGGCGACTGCTCTATCTCAGACTACCTGACCCTAGTAGTGAGTACTGCTGTAGCATGTCTAAGCATCTCTGGTGCATCTACCAGCCATCAAGGCAAATCTACTGGGTCTTTAACTGCCACAAGGAATGGGGAGAAGAAGGATGAGGCAGAGGCCTATTTGCCATTCATTGTAATACCGTTACTAGCATCGATATCGAGTGCTTGTCATAGAGAATCAGTGGCTTTGTAGGGTTTAACAGTCATGTGACCCTCTCTGGTGATGCCTGCTATGTTTGATAGGCTCTGAGGAGCTGGAAGGTGAGTGTTATCGTTGTTCATCTGATTCCATTTAGCACTGTATGGGAGATGGGCATGATATAGCGAACACATTTGGGCTGACTCCACTCGTACTAAGCTCAAAGATGGCAAGAATGAGAGAGATTGAAGGTCTTGCATTGCCAGATACCCGAGCACAACTCAGCATTGGCACTCCTGACATCTGAGCATGTTGTCTTTGGTGCGAAGATGTGACATTGTAGCTCTGAAGCACGAGAGTGGAAGGGATCCTCATTTGATGAGATGCTAAAGGGATTACAGCTAATAGGATAGTGCTTCAGGGATCCTTAGCCCAGCATACGACAAGAGGTGTATCTCCTTCGAAAGTCTATTCAATCTAATAGGAAAGCGCTAAGGCTGATCAACTGTATCAGGGAGGAAATCAGATAACCACCAGAAGAAAGCGGCAAAGAGCTATAGGAAAGCATCTGCATGCAAGAAGCGCGTGACTGTAGCCAGAGATTCAACTCATAGAGATGAGTAAGGCGACTGGTTGAAAGGCTATGGTATAGCATGAGAAACAAAGATGCTCGTGTATCTCGGCCCCTGAGATAGATGTCTTGGTCGGAGACTCCATCTCCCTGCGTCTTTGCATGGTGAATCGCGTGGCAGCACTGGCCACCCCCCATTCGAACGTTCGCCCCTTACTTCGTCGGCAAAACCGAAAGTCCACAAATGCCTGAGTTCCCAATGTAAGTATTTTGACCATTTTCTGAGGTAGCCCATTAAACCCCTACTGTTGGCTAGAGAGTAGATAGAGAACGGCAAATTGATGCTGAGGCTCTGCTATTCCACCACGCTGAGAAAGCAAAGGAGTCACTAGTAGCTTCATCTTTAAGAATACCCTTTTGAGCACCTGCCTATCTGTCAACATTTGGGCAAAAGTGTCAACATTCTGACATCGAGATCCTTAAGTGTAGAATATGGTACATGTTGCAGAACCACGATCAGGAGCGAAGACCCCTAACTGAAAATGCCAGGCAAACAATAGGGAATGAAAGCTTTGCCATAAACCTCATGAGGGCTTGCAGTCTAAGCAGATCAACTATAGCACTAGTAGGAATAACATGACTTCTCAAAACCCCAATACTCTCAATGCCTCCACTCTTAGTTATCCTGCTATCCTCATAAAGTTCGCATGCTAAATTGCCTAATATAGTAATTAACCTTGTGTATAAATAGATTATATCTCCTATATATATTTAACTAATGGGTTTTGTTTTTGTATTTGATTTTCTTTTTCACTAATTTCAACATACTTTTATAAAAAAATGAAGAAAAAAAAATATAAAAAATTAATCAGACTATTTCTTCGAATTATGTTGAATGAAGTTGATTTAAGGGATAAAACTTTTTAAAAATAAAATTTATATATTATAGAACTAAATAAAAAAAAAATTTTTTTGATTAAAAAGTTTTTTCAATTTATATCTCATAAGGAATAGTGTTATAAGGTAGACAAACATCCTGAAACTTGATAAAACATAAAATTCATATGATTTATTTTGCTATATTGTAAATATAGCAATTTGAATTTATAATGATAGTTTATATTTAAACAATAGGGTTTATGATGTCAAGAACATATTTTATATATATATAAAATAGGGTCTATGATATCGAGATGTCAAGAAGGAGATCGATTTAGACCGTGTAGATACAAAATTTGAAATGAAATATGGTATTTTGATGGGGGTGGGGGGCAATGGGGGTATGGGGATATGGGAGGGGGGATGGGGTACCCCTGGGGGGGATCTCGGTAGTAACAAATACTGATTTTTAGATATTATTGATAAATTCTAGTGTCAGCAGCTGTTGCATATCTTAATGCTATCATCAAGCAAAATATGAAAGTTGTAATAGTCGACATAAATAATTCTACAACTCCTAATTCCAGTTAAATTTGAAAAAAATATAAATAAATTAAAACTTTTAAAATTAAGTTTACTCGCTGTAGAAGTTATAAATCATAATAGCTGTCAAAAATGAGAATGTGTGGATAAACTGCTTAAAATGAATTTAAGTCAAACCGTAAAAACCCATGTTCTGAGTAAACGTTTTCCCTTCAAATAATATGAAAAAGAGTATTAAAGGAGGTCCAAATATGAAAAAGAATCCAAAGTGATACTTTAAAATATAAAGCAACTTTTCTAATGCTCTTAAATAGTTTCTTTTTTCTCACTTTTTAATAAATGAAATAGATACAGAAACATCTTAGTAAATATTTAGAAATTAAACTTTGAGTAGCTATCTTCTTCGATAAATTCATCTTAATTGAATGGATCTTTGGCAATTTCAAGCAATCTCTTTACCATTTATGATCTTAAATGTTTCAAACTATGTTCCTTACTGAACTTATAATACTTATAAAATAATTTACTAATCATATAATAATTATTTGCAATAACATGATCTTACGAGTTACTACTTGCCCAAACTTCATCTTAAGTTTTAGAATTTTTCTTTTTAATATGATTGTTTTAAGGTATAAATTATTCCACTTCTTATATTGCATCTTCATTATAATAAAAATACATATTTAAATTATCAAAAGAGTCTCTAACATGATTGCTTAATATATTTGTAGATTACCTTAGAGTATATTACTTCTTGAACTATTTTATCCTATTTTTGTTTTAAATTTACTTTATATCCAAATTTAACATATTTTTGTCATTATACTATACTTTGTTATCCTTCTAATTATCAGTTGCTGTTTATAGTTCTTATCTTAAATTTGAAATATTTTGATACTTGCTATATTCATCGTCGAAATCAATCTAGTCTTCTTAGTCTGATTGAATTATAGAATTTTAAGCTTCCAAATTTTAATATAGGTTGAATTAGGGTTGTATTTCATTATTGTGAGATTGTTTGTCGTCTGTTATTTTCAAGTCATCAATTTAGTGATTTTAATTTAGAGCATACATTTTACTATAATAATTATAATAATCATAATCATTAAATTTACAATTTGATAAGTTAAATCAGGATATGCAAAGTATTAACTTTAAATATTAATTTTAGATATTTCCATTGAATTTAATTGCTTTAAAACGTTTTAAGAAATAAATTAATATACTTAATCACAATATTTGTAATTTTGGGTAAAAAGCTTATTGCATGAATATTTTTTTCTAATATTTTTGAATTTAACTTTATTGTGCTAGATTTGCGCAATATATGTTGAATAAGCATATTCGCATTCCCTCAAAATGCTCAAAAATTTAAGGTAAAAATATCATATAGTAATTGAATGACTATGAATATTAATAAAATTCGACAACGTAACAAACTATCAAATTAGTGAGGAAAAACGAATGTAAAATCGATTTTAACTTATTTCATAAATTGAAGTTTTAATTATTAAAAAATCATAATGTTATTAGAAATCATATTTAATGATAAAACATAAAACTCAAAAACCCAAAGAAAATAAACACAAGAATAAAATTTAGCCCAATAAATTTATTTAATAATTTTTTTAAAAAACAAAGGTCTTGTAATTCACCCCTAGCTTATAATTTATATTATAACATAGCTACAATCAAAGATCCTAGAGCAGTGTATATAGAAATTTATACATTCATAGTCATAGGTACTTTAAGTAATGAAATTGGAGCATATTAATTTTCTTTCTCAAGCCTTTCTTAAATAGATAACAATACTTTTAAACTTTCTTTTAATTCTTTCTTACACTCTTCAATATATAAAAATGAATAAAAAATTAAATTATTAAAAGTGGCAGTTTCCTCTACCTCAAAAGTATTTTCATTAAATATCTAATTAAATTATTCTGAAAAATTAAATTTTTGAGTTAAGAAAAATTAATCTATTATCATTAATATTTTTTTTATTAATAGTAAGTTAAATTTTTTTAAATTTATTATCTTACTTTAAAAAGCAAAGTCTTATATTAAATATTTATATTTAACTGAACAAATATATATAAGAAATATACAATCTTAATTTTAAATAATTTAAAACCTAATACTAATAATAATTAGAAAATACTTAGATTGATTGGGATGGGATATTTTAAGGCCAAGAAATTTAAGATGAATGATAATAATACAAAATTCCTTTAAAACTTTTTAAACTAATCAACAGTTTTAATTTTTAGACATCCTTAATAATAATTAAAAGCGAGCTTGAAAGTAGTATTCATTAATCTTGTATTGCCCCTTTTTTATGTTGACATTATTAAATCCCAATCTGATAATAATCTATCTAGAATATTCCTTAATTCTGCTATTCTAAATAAACTTAAAAAAAGTATCAAATTTAAATTGTAATGAAAAAAGTAAAGTTTATCTACTACTCTGTACTTTAATTAATCCTGACACCAAGATGAATCATATAGAGTGCCATTTGTAGAAAATTAACAATTTCCATTATAAGCGGGCACCACTATGAGTAATTGAATACTATTAAGTTTGTTTCAAAGTAGTGAGCCAGGAACATGGCACTCAGAATGAAATATACTACTATTGCTATTAAAATGACTTAATATACTTTTTTTCAATGAGTTTCAAAATTAAATTTAATAACTTTTTAAAATAATTTCTTACAATATGTAAACAGTAGCATAAAGCTGAATTCTTGTGTAATATCTGCGACCAAAATCAAGACAAATAATTCTCATGTCAAGCCAGCATTGCAAAGATTATTTATCGAAGAAATTTGTGAGAGGCAGCATTTTATGTATTCCTTTAAGTTAGAATCTCACTGGCTCAATTAAAGTTGAAATCATCTTATATTTAAAGAGTGATTGATAATCATACATTAAATTAAAATAATATAAAAATCTTTACACTTTGATCTCTTCTTCTAAAATCGATGACACCAGTCTCTAAAAATTAGATGTTTGAGTAGAACACAGCCACATTCTTAATTAATGATCATAAATAAATTAACTATGATATTATTCAAATACAAGCAACCTAAAGTGTATAACCAAAATCCTATATGACGGTATCTCTAGAATTTGTCCGTATTTTCAATATTTTAATTTAAGATTTATTAATAATAAAATTATAATATATAATAAATAGGTTAAAACAAACAAATATCATTGAAATAATATATAATTTCATTAAATTAAATTTGTGAATAATAAAAAAGTTAATAATTAAACTAAATTAGAAAATAATTCTATTAATGTTGCGAAGCAAAATTTTTTTTAAAACTAAATTTGGTAAAAATTAAAAAATATTTATCGTCTAAATTAAAATTTAATTAAGATTAGGAAACCTTATAAAAAATAAATAATTATATATGATAATTTTTTTTATGAGATCTTCGAATATTTATACTAATTACAATTTTTTGCTAAATATAAAGAATTTTCTTCGCTGTACTTGAGATCTGATATCAAAGTGAGAATAAATGGCATAAGAGCATGTAAGATTGAATAATTCAGATAATTCCAGTGACTTGTCTTTTTAATGCTGAATTTCCCTCTCAGAAAGAATTCTTTCAATATTAGCCTTCCTGAGTATCTTTAAAACATTACATCGTGAGATAGTAAAGCTATGTGTTCTGACCGAGACTCCCCCTCCTCTCCTCACTTTATTGTAATTTTTTGATAAAATTATTTTTTACTCAAAATAAATTTCTTGCCCTGCGTGCCGCTATTACCATTATAGATATAATTTGATGTCTTTCACTACTTGCGTCCACCTTTTGACAACATGCTCCCATAGAGAAATAATTTTAATTACATTCCTTTTGACTTTCATTAGTAATAATATGATTTTCATTGACACACAATAATATTATAAAAATTTCTTATAACTTAAATCACTTCCATTCGACTAAATATTGTAGAAATACATTTGAATTTGGAGAAATAATTAAGATTTAATATATAGTATTGCAAATTCTTGGCAGTTAAAGTTGGCCAATTTAAACGATCTTGGGCTGATTCGATAGAGAATTCAAAATTAGCTGGACTATTTTATTGCATCCCTGAAGCGAGATAACTCGATTTTAATGTGAGGGTATAATTTAATGAATTTAGATGTGTTTAATTAAAATCGAGTTATCTCGCTTCAGGGATGCAATAAAATAGTCCAGCTAATTTTGAATTCTCTATCGAATCAGCCCAAGATCGTTTAAATTGGCCAACTTTAACTGCCAAGAATTTGCAATACTATATATTAAATCTTAATTATTTCTCCAAATTCAAATGTATTTCTACAATATTTAGTCGAATGGAAGTGATTTAAGTTATAAGAAATTTTTATAATATTATTGTGTGTCAATGAAAATCATATTATTACTAATGAAAGTCAAAAGGAATGTAATTAAAATTATTTCTCTATGGGAGCATGTTGTCAAAAGGTGGACGCAAGTAGTGAAAGACATCAAATTATATCTATAATGGTAATAGCGGCACGCAGGGCAAGAAATTTATTTTGAGTAAAAAATAATTTTATCAAAAAATTACAATAAAGTGAGGAGAGGAGGGGGAGTCTAGGTCAGAACAGCTATGGTTTAATCCAAGTCAGCATGACTTTCATTGATACTTTAAACATCTTGTATTTTTAATTAAAAATATTTTTTTTTGCTCTAGCAAGCTTTATTTTTACCAAATTAATATATAAATCTATATGTTTATTGACAACATTTTCAAGTAAAATTTATTTATAGAAGAAAAAAACTAGATTTTTTGATAGATTTTTTATTAAGTCTAATAAAAAAGTATAAATTTTATTTTTGTATTTGCTCTTTAAAATCTTAATTTTGTAGGTCATCGAACATTATATTTTCTTGTGGGCCATCAATTGCTTTCATTTTCTAACCATCTTCAAAATTGTCAGCATTAATTCTAACTTTTTTATTTATCTTTGAAGCTTCATCTTAATCCTTAATCTTAGTCATTTATTTCAAATAATAGCTCATATGTATTCCATCATCGTCTATAGAGCATTTATTTTTATTTAAACTCATCTTAGAGGTATTTTTTAGAATCTATAATAATAATTTATATAAAAATAATTCTTTAATTCAACATTAAAAATTCAATCTCTTCGATATTAGATTTTTATTTATGTGATTTTTACATAGTTGATGTCAGAAATTTAACGGTTTGCTTCATTCTTTCTTTCTTTTAATTTTGATTATGAAGTTTCATATTAGCTTGGTATTCTTACAGTATTTTCTTTTCATCATACTTATTTTATAATAATGCAAATTTAGGAGACCCTCTTCACAGATCTTTATTCAAAAAGATTCCCCAACAGATATGGAACATTGAAGAATTCAACGAGAAGAAAAGATTTCCAAAATCCAATGACCACCGACCCATATAATTTACATTCATTAGATATTAATCAAAAAAGGAATTAAAAAATAATTAAGGATAACAAGTTATACGTGTTATAAAATAGCAACAAATTAAATATTATAACACATAAATTTGATTCACCCTTAATTTATATTTTTAATTGATAAAAGGTTGAGAATTAAATGGGGCGGTAGTCATTAGATTTTGGAAATATTTTTTTCTCGTTGAATTTTTCAATGTTCTAGATCTGTGGGATAGCAGCCGAAAATTTAATATTATATTGATGATATTTTTCACATAGAAATCGTAGTCAGTAAATCTTACTAACATATATTCTGTAATTTTACTGAGAAACATTGTGTTAAAAGTAAGATTTTCAATCTCATTTCTTATCATGGCGTGCTTTATTTCTGTATCAACTTAGTGAGGTTTAAGGTCTCTCCAAGCAAATAAATACTCTGCCTCTAATTCTTCTAGAGTAAATCTCCTAAATCTGAGTTCATTAAATCTGGTTTCTGCAGTTGTGGCATATCTCAGAGCTATAAAAAACTATAAATTTGAGTTTTATTATAAATATTAAGCTATAATTACGACATTGATAGTCATTGCTAAACCTGCCATTACTAATTCAACTGAATTGCAATAAATAAGATCATCTTAATTCACCATTATGGTTATAGTAAGAATAAACCCTGCAAAACATTGCAGAATTATCAATAAAATAAATTAAATTGAATTGTGTACTTCGTAATTTTATTTAAACCAAAGAACCCCATATTGTATATGAAACTTGGTGATTCAATTTTATAAAGAATTGGAAGAGTTATAAGAGGTCCAAACAGAATTAAAAACATAACATGATAGACCAATCAAAAGCCTAAAACCCCTCAATGAGTTTTATATGTATTTTGATTGATGATGGTAATTTTGGGGATAAGGGTAATGTTGTTTAGGGTTTCTTTCTAATTAATTTCATTTTTGTTGTTAGATTCAATACAATTTGTTATATTAATGGTGGAAACTTTTATTCCTTTATATTATTTTATCTCTAAATTTTTATAAATGGTGTGTAGAAATAAATCCTTTAATATAATTTATAGATATTACTAAAATACATTTGAATCGGGAAACTTAAAAATAAAATACAAAAGTTATAATAATTTATATGAACTGCAACGAATTTGATAAGTGGCTAATGCTAATTTGATTTGTAAATCATTAAACTTTTATCCTGGAATTTAACTGCCAGTCTATTAGTCTATTTTTAATTATTAGTTTTAATATTAAAAATTTATTAATTAATTAAATTATTTTGATCATTAGAGTATTGGACCATTCAAAACCCCAAAACTCCTTAGTGAGGTTTATAAGTGCTTTGATTTGTAGGGTATAGTTGGGGTCTTATTGGGGTTAGTCGAGAAAATGCAGGTTTTATGTGAATTTTAAGTATATTTAATGATTATTAGGCGATTTAACTCAAACAAATTTTATCTGCTTGTCTTTATTGTATCTCTTGAATCTTGCTCTCTATAGTGGTTCAAGTAAATCGTCTAAGGATTATCTTGGATATAATGGTGCTCTTACAATTATCATGTCTACAATCTGTTTGATTTCTTTGCAGATATCGTCCTGCTTTATATGCTTACTCGGTAATAATATTGATCATTTCTCTTATTTGTTACCATAGTAAGACATGCATTGCATGTCCCGCTCTAAAATAATAGCAGCTACTGCCCATACATCCCACGAGACTGATCCATTCGTCCACTTCTCTCTTATTGGGAAGTAGCCAGGAGTGCCAAGAACCTTTGCTAAAGTTACTATCTCATATCTTAAGGCTCTATTGAAACCGATAACTGCGACTTCTAAAGGGCAGAGGTTCAGCATTACATTTTCAGGTTTAAAATCTCTATGAACATATCCAAGTTCATGCAACTCCTTGACACCATTTATCATATCTGATAGTATATCATTCAAATCATCTGGGTATCTGTTATGATATAAATAATCTCTCAGAGTCATTTCATATTTCTTAAGTCTTAGTGCGATAAAACCATAGCTTAAAATAACACCATCTAGCTTAAGCAAGTTCTTGCAATTTTTTCTCTATGCCTCTCTAAGAATCATATATTCGTTAACAAACTCATTTTAGTATTGCTCGTTCTTAGGAAGATAGCTGAAAGGGTACACCTTGTATGCATACTCATCAACCACTATAAGCTTTGCTTTGTTAGGAACATTTATAAGCAAGTAATTCTCAATAAAACTACTTAGATTAATTGCATTCAATGCAGGAATGCTCATAGCTTTTGCTTGGAAGCAGGCTAGAATTGTATTGCCTGCAGGTTAGTTCATCAATTCTTATCTTTCTGTCTCTTCAGCTTCTCCTGTAATTCTCTTTAAGACTCGATAGTATTTGATTTCTTTTAGCTGGCACAAGTTTTTATGTCTCTTTATCTTAAATCAAGAACTCACTGAGTTGATGCTTTTGCATGTGCTTCTTAACTTTTGCAGAGTGAGTATAAGACTTCATACAAGTTGTGCATTAGTACCTTCCATCCACTTTTTCATGCTTGAAATATATCCTGGCTTTGCCAGAGTGTACCTCTTTAAGGTGTCTCTTCAAGCTTTGTTCTGTTGAGAAATTATTCTGGCAGTCTTCACATAAAAATGTTTTTATCTTTTCAATAGGGAGCTGTTCTTTTAGGTCCTCAACATATTCAATTTATCTTTAAAGTCCTATCTCTACTATCTCCTTTAAGTTCTATACTTCTATTTTGAAGACCTCTGATTCAAACTCAAGAGCTCTTAGCTCTACCTCCCTCTCGACATAAATAACTTCTGGCCTTTTAGTTGAGCCAAAGTTTAGCTATGATTATCCACTGCAAAGAGAAACTGCTTTCGATTTAAGTTAGCCGCCATGTTTAAATTCAAATTTAAATTTCTATTATTAAGCAGAAATAACCTCTCTGGTTATTGTAACTCTGTAAAGGAATTGTCGCAGCAACAATAATGGTTGATTTTCAAGTGTTAGACATCATTTTTATGCTTAGTTTATAACTATAAAATATCTAATTTTATGCTCAATATTTAGAATTTTGGTACCAACTTAGATAAAATTCAGGTTGGTACTGGTACCAATTAGGTTTTAAACTATTTTGGAACTTTTCCATTAAATCTCATTAGTTTAAAACAAGGTACTAATTAAATTTTGGTACTATTAAATTGGTACAAATTAAAATTAAACGGAATTAGTACCCATTTCTAATTAAATTAAAAATAAATTAAGTACCAATTTAATAGATCTAAATTGATTAAAATGTAGCTCCATCTCTGAAGTTCATTACAGCTTCTGTCAGCTTTCTCCACTTATCTTTACCAGGTTGACCTCCTACAATATGCCCATATTTAATACTAAGATTTTAATCAGTAGGATCCAGAACTCTATATATTAAAATTTGAACTTCAATAACAAGAGAAGGAACAAGGATGGAATCTATAAGTACTGCATTGAAGAGAGTGGAAGCTTAAGAAATGATATCTAGATTTAGAAGCAAGGAAGATCTCTATTGATACCTTACTCAACATGGTAAGCACGTAACATACACTTAATTATATACTATAGTGGGATTATTCCTTCCAACGATGGAAGGTACCATATTTATTTCTTAAAAGCTATACTGTGTGATGAAAAGAAAGCCTTCAAAAACAATGAAATTAAGTTGTTAGAAATACCAAACTACCCAGAGATTTCAGTCACTGATCTTTACGATACGATGAAAGATGAAGAGTTGGTAGTTTATCTTCCTCCCAAGAATCAACTCTCCAACAATCTTCCAGAAAGGAGCATCTTCTTTGGTGTTCTTGCCACTTTAAGAGAGAGTTATCTCAGAGATATCATTGAAGAAGCTCACAAGAAACGCTATTCAATTTCTCCTGAAAATTAAAAGAAGCAAGGGTGAATGACATAAGCTTCTAGACCTTAATCTTCACTAATAACAGATAAAATTGCGTTAGTGGCAATCTTTACTTTTTAGTCATATACTTCTATATTATCGTACTTTTATACCAAGACTTATTAATAAAGGTGTTGAAGGTAAACACAGCTTCATCAGCGTGTATTAACTTGATGTTATTATCAATAGCTCTCTGCATTTAATCATATATAAAGTTTAAATTATTACTATAAAATGGCACTGTAAAATCAATCACTCTCTTCACTCTGTTGACAGTCTTGAAAGTAATACCATTTCTTCTATAAATATTGGCTATAGTCTAAGGAGAGATACGCATGTCAGGAAACTTGCGATGAAACATAACAGCTCGTTAGTCAAGAGGAAAGTGAGCCCAATACTTTAATGTCTTAGAGTCACAGAGATAGTCAATATGGACCTGTGAGAACTTTTTTTTCTTGCAGGATGTTTTCATGACCCTGAGTTATAATGCTAAATAGCTAACAAGCAATAAAACCTATCAGTTGAGACACTCTTGCGTAGGAGCCTTGCTATGGCTTTATAATTCAGCACAGGTTTGACTTAGTCTATATTAATATTTTTACCATACCTAAGCTTAAGCAGTAAATCTAAATATTCTTGATAATATATAGACCCTAAATTTCGCTAATTTCTACTTCTCATTTTGCAATTTGACCTAATTTTTTTCTACTAACCCCAATAAGACTCCAACTATACCCTACAAATCAAAACACTTATAAACCTCACTAAGGTGTTTTGGGGTTTTGATTACAAGATTGTTGCTAACAATCACTTTAAAACCACTCATTTTATTCATTTATCTATTAAATTTTACTGACATTTACAAACTCTTTTGTAATGGATGAAACTTTTTAATAAAGAAAGCACGTGAAAAGAAATGATGGCATTGAATTGAATTTAAAAATAATTAATGATAAAAATTTCGAAAATAATTGTAAATAATTCAAAATTTTTGAAATGATGCAATTTTTAAATTTCAAATAAAAACGAGCAGTAAAAGTGATAACTTATTTAATAAAATGAAAAACAGAAAAATGTCATTTATTCTTCTCTTTTCCAAATAAAAATTCTATAACATTTAAAAAAATATGAGAATATATAAGCTGAGAAAAAAAATTGATAAAAAAAAGATTTTTCATAATTTCATAATAAGGTTGAAAGAAATACTTCCTAAACAAATAAACCCTAATCACTAACATTACCTTCATCAATAAAAAAAATATTAAAGTCATTAAGGGGTTTTGAATGATTTGGTAAACTAGCTAACATTAAATAGAACATGGCTATCTTCCTAAATAAATTCTTCTTTGTTAAAAGGGTCACTTGCAAGAGCCCTCAGCCCATCCTTAATTTTTTATTTTAGTTCTTCCATTGAAATTAAATTATCATTTTAATGAGAGAAGTCGACAGTTTAATCAATAGTCTCTTAGGGCATTAATTTATTTAAGCTTCTGTTGCTTTCATAAAATCTTAGAGACTCATTTTATTCTTAAAATTAAATTAAAGTTTAGTTAAAATTTGTAATTATTCTTCCTTAGCTTGGTAATCTTTGCTATCGATTTCTTAAATGATGATTCCACTGATATTTGTGTTAGACTTCTAGCAACTTAAAAATAGGTGAATTTAATTAAAAATAAAGTTATTAGAGCTACTTTGAGACTTGTGATATTAAGTATTTTTTTATTATTACTAATTTTAGAATTCTTAGCTTTCTCAAATTATTTCATCCATTTGAAAGTCATAATTTGTTTTTTATTGCTAAAAGGTAGGCTTCTTAATATTCTCTTATTTTAAGAAACTGCTTTTAGTCATGGATTTTATAATCTACATACAAATTATATTTAAATGGTTTGAAATAAATATAAAAATATTTATTTTTGTAGAGTTTTAGTATCATTTAAATTAAAATTATTAAATTAGAAAGTTATAAGGATAGGGTGACCCACAGGGGCTCGAGGCTAAAGACATTCTAATAAAGCTTTCTACTACACTAAGGCCTGCTGAGGCTAGACAGGGGGTTGCTGGGTTCACTGCATTAGGGGCAAGTCGGCGGGGTTCAATCTCTCCGTTCCTAGACTCCTCGAGTCGTCTGCACGCTAAGGATTTCCCTGCATTAGATGAGCTACCTGGCGTGAGTTCAGCTTCCTAGGTAATAGGAAGCAGGTTGAAGGTGGTTCTCGGCCTTCAAAAGTGAGAAGATGAGAACCATAGAAGCCAACGATAATAATTTTCCTCCCAAACCAGGTCAGGTTAATGAGGCTACCACAGCGAAAGGACAGCGACAACTATCTCAGCAGAGTGGAACCTGATATGAGTTTCCTCCAGACTCCCCTTTGATTGTTTACAGGAAGCAGTACTCTGCGAGGTCTGCGGGGGATACTCCTAGTCTAGCGCTAGGGTATTATCTCGTATGCATCTTGGTACGGAGAGAAGTGGAATAGGGGGCGAGGTGGTGGTTTCGAAGTTTTTCTAGTTCACGACTTGCCATGTCATTGATTGCCACGTCAACTCACTTCAGATACGTATACGTCACAACTAAAATAGATGTTTTGATTTTAGTATTAAACAGTGAATTGTTAAATATTTAATTTCGAGTTTAACTCGTTAGTCAGTATCATCTAAATTAAAGCTCTCCATAATTTTACTTAAATCCTCTTCACTCATTTTATTTTCTATATTAAACTACACAATTATTATAATAATTGCGTTGATATCATTAAGGATATTTTATTTCCACGTAATTCTTATATTGAAAACTTACGAATAATTCTTTATAGCACAAATATTTTTAGTATTTAATAAATTACTAAATTTAATTAATTTCACTAAATCAACCTAAAAACTGAGTTTTCTTTTGAATCATTGCAATAACTAATGAAAATATAGCAGTGTATAATGCATAAGTAATATTATTAGTCAGGGGAATGCCTAAAATTTTCATTGGATTATAATTGTTCTCTTTTTCTAATCTATCTTGCAGGCTTTAAATCACTTGTATTATTAAAATATGAATTAATAATTCTTAAATCAAGCAATTTTCCATAATATAAATTGAAATCTATATAATTGTATCGTTGATTAGAGTTCTTATCTACATTATGCTTTATCTTTTATTTTTAAACAAGTTGTATAGTAATTAAGAGCTAATTTAAAAGTTGTATTGAGAAGGTGTTTTGAGGCTCGCTTATCTTCCATAAAGACATCCCAATCTGATTGAAGGCGTTCCAAAATATTTCTTAATTCTGTTAATCTGAATAAACTTTATACTTAATTAATTAAACTGAAATAAAATATATTTAGAAAATCTTAAGTTTATCTAATTATCAGTTTCATTATTTATTCTTCTACCCATTTCAATTAGAAGTATTGTCAACCAAAAGAAATACAAAATCTTAATATATTTCTAAAAATTAAACATTCTAAATTCCCTTAATAATAATTTTTTTAATCTCAAAAATTAACATGACCCACTAATCACTTGTTATAGGGTTAACCTTTAAATCAAAGAATTGTGCTAAGTAAATACTTCCTAAAACACTATAAATTAAAAGAACTAGTCCCAGATATAATTAGATTCTTCTGTAATATCGCAAACCAAAATCTAGTACTATGATTCACAAATTTGTTTAATATATATTTGTTTAATAAATTATTAGCAAAATTGAATAATTTATTAATAATTAAACTAATAAAAAAATATAAATATATTTTTAAAAATAATTCTCATATCTAACCAACTGAGCATTGACTTACGATCAAATATATTAAGCAAAGGAAATGTTTTCATTAGATTAAACTCTAAAAATTATTTTTTCTTTTTTAAACTAATTATAAATATTTAAATATCAAATTAATTTATTTTTTAAATCTAACTCAATTTTAATATTTTGTTGATAATTTTACTAATCCTTATAATTATTATATTTATTACAAATTTATTAAAAAATTTGTGATTGATTCATTCATTTAAAATATATTTATCTTTCTTTTTACAAATAAAAATATAATTTCTTAAATTCTATATTAGATAAAAATGCTATAAAAGAGAATTGAATTTAAACTATCAATTAATTAGTTTTAATTATTTTAAATACATTAAATACTAAGCTATAATATATGATGCATATAAAAATAATTTAATTTTATTGAAATTATACGTTATAATTCTTAATTTTAAATCTATTAGGTTCAATCAAAGTAGTGAGTGTTTTCATGACTATAAATCTTCGTCCAAAATCAATGAACGCAACATCCATGAAATTTATGTTTTAGTAGTAAACTATGAAATTAATGTAGAAGCAACTGAAAAAATACTACCAGAAATAAAATATATAAAGTTAATATATAAATATATGAATTTTGCTTAAATAAAAAGCAGAGATTAAAAATATTTTGTCTTAATTTTGAAGAAATAAACTTGAGAATATCTGTCGTAATTATTTTCTAAATTTTCTATATTTTAATAATCTGTATGAAGTTGCATAGCAAATGTTATAAATTATTAATAATTAATCATAAAGTTTATCCTAAAATCAATGATCTCCATAAAATTTAATATATTTCTTTTTATTTACAAAAGGGATCATAGCATGAACTAACGACCAAAATATGAGAATTAATTTTGGTTATTTGGGAAGTACAGCTTAGGTTATTAAAAATCCTTCTCTTGAAAACAATCTTGCAGAAAAAGCCTACATCATTTATTCCTCATCCTCCTCGTTCAATAAACCCGTATTCAACTAATTTGTCAAAATTTCTTCTTAAACTTAATTAATTTGAATTATTCTAAGAACTTAAGCACATAAATAATATGAAAAATTACATATCTTAACCTTAGAGGGTAGTTGAGCTCTGTTTTGTAGTAAATGGGCTTATTTTTACAGATGAATTATGATTATAATTATGACTTCCACTCACCCCTATATATTATCTTGAGTCAGAGACTGATTACTCATCCAATTTATTTATAAACTTCTAAAATTATTTATATGTCTTTTATAATTATTTGAAAATCTAGTATTTTATATTTGGTAAAATGGATTAAATTGTAATCCATAAATTTGGCTGTTTATTTCAAAATTTACTATATAAATTTAACATCATATTCTTTGTGCTCATAATAATCATATCCGTTCAATAGGTCTTTATATTAACCTCTAATTTGACTTAAAAACATCACGTGAAATGTTATAAACTTAAATTTCCTTAAAATAAATAATATTTAAATGTATTCATAATTTTATATTAAAATCCCTTTCAATGTTGATTAACAAACTATTTTAGTTTATTTTCAATTTCATTTCTGATCATAGAGTTTTTAATTTCGTTATCAATACTTTTGGGAGTTAAATTTCTCCAACCATCCTATAAATACTCTTAATTTCTCTCTTCTTTTGTAAATTTCTTGACTGATTGTTTCTCAAATCTAGTTCTTAAAAGTAAATATATATTGTAAAAATTGTATATTAAATTTATTCTTGAAGTCGTCGCATATCTAAGTGCAATCATTAATAATCTAGTTATGGTTATTAATTGGGCAGTAAAGAATTCAATAGAGTTTAATTTATCTTGGTAAAATAGAAATTATATAACCTTTAACCTATCATCAAAATAAATTTAAAATGTTGCTTAAAAAAGAAAGCTGAAGTTGAGTTGTTCAAGAAACACAAATTGCAATAGATTTTAAAAATGTAAGGCGCTGAAACCCCAAAAACCCATGTTTGTCAAAAAGGTTTTTCCTTCTACTGCCCAGATCAAAGGTACTGCAAATAAGGGACTCAGTATTTCAAAGTAGGCAATGTGATTATAAATACTATAAAAGTTAGATTGAAAGGTTAATTCCATTAAAAAAACAGCTAAAAATTATTAAATATCATATTTGTTTTTTGGTAAACTTAACTCTTACTAAATCCTATTGAATCACAGATTGTAATTCAAATTATATTTTACTAAAATTATTTAAAATGATTAAAAATGTGATAGAGTAGCATTTTAACAAATCTCAATCTATCAAAATCAACATAAGTATCTGCTGCAATAATAGTTTCGTCATTAAATGGATCTTCGCTGATTTAAATTTAATAAATAAATTCAAAAAAATTAACTCTTTAAAAACCTGAAGTAACTATTTAGATTTGTGTTAACTTATCCTATATTTTTTATTTTAATTTTTCACACCTCTCTTAATTTTTATCGTTTGAATTTATCAAAGCTTAATCCCAATCATCTTTATCATAAATTAATATAAATTTATTTTAATATTATTTCAAAATATTGATATTTAAGATTTATTATATACATTTATCCTAACTAGAACTAAATTAATTGGAGATCTAATGTTTAAATTTGATTTAATCTCCGAAATCTATAGATTCTTCTCTATAAACAATATTTTATCTGTTATTTATTAATTCTTTCATTGTCTCATTAGCATCAAAAGATTATTGAGAAATTTTCTTGTTTTATATTATATCTCTTAAGACATTTTTATCTTTGAATACTTTATTCTTTGGCAATTGCCTTAAATCTTATAATTCTACAACTTAACTATCTTTCCCAATTTTCTATTCATTATTTTTATAATATTTCAGATTTCTGTTGTTTTTTATGGAATTGTAAAAATTATTAAATAGAGGAAGTCATTTTATTAAAGAATTTATCTTCCCTTAAACATTATAATAAAAAATGAAAAATTGAAAATAATAGAATTAGAAATAGAGTCATTTGTCACGTATTTATTAATTAAAAATAATATCAATTAAGAGATAATGTAGGGTAAATAGAGAGATGTAAGGTGATTTTTTTTAATTTAATTTCATTTCTAATAAATTAATTTATATATTTAATATTATGGAAGTACGAATAAATTATTTTTTAATTAACTAAAATACTTATAATTTTTACCAAATCCTCTTTATTTGATTGCTCTGTCGCTAGATTCATAGTGTTGTCATTAAGATTAAGTTGATAGCTTAAATTTGGATTAGCTTTCTTATAATTATATTCTAATATTTCTACTCAAATTTTATAAATATTTATTGAGTCATTAATTCGATTAAAATGTTAAATATACAATTCTTTTGCTGAGGATATTCTGTATTAAATATATTTTTCATTTAAAAAATGTGCTGTTTATTAATTTTACAAATATAATTATATTTAATTCATCATTAATTTAATTATTGCAATTATGTATTTTACATTTTTATCAGGCATTTGTAAGAAAGAAATATCAAAAGCAGACTATAATTTAAAAGAAAAATTTAATCAAATATATCAGTTTTATGATGTAATAACATTTGTAAGATAATTAATGGAGTAAATTTTAAGAAATTACTTGAAAAATTATATTATTTTTAATAAATCTACTTTTCTTAATTTTGTTTAAAATATTAATTAAAATAACAGTTTGTAATAGATTCAATTTTTCCAATAAGCTTTAGATAATAATTAATAGATTCAA
This sequence comes from Oxytricha trifallax, assembly GCA_000711775.1. NCBI lineage: Eukaryota > Ciliophora > Spirotrichea > Sporadotrichida > Oxytrichidae > Oxytricha > Oxytricha trifallax. The sequence continues at coordinate 32,475 of ARYC01018907.1, forward strand.
TTTTTTGAGCTTAATATTAATTTTAAATATTATTTAAAATAAAAAAGAATAATTTGTAAAGTTTTAAAATGTTTATGGTCTGTTATTTCATCTATATTAACAAAATACCGCATAAATTTATATAGATTTAATTTGATGGTTGCTTTATAAACTATTTATATTGATGGTGTATATATATATATATCTATTATTTTTACAATATTTATTTTACCTTTATGAAAATATTTTTTTAATTAAAAATTTATGACATTTCTTATAATTTATTTATATCAAAAGAATAAAATATTTAATTTATTTATAAATTCTCAATTTAACTTTTTAGTAAAATCTTCATTATACTAATCCAACCAGGAAAGTAGTCACAATTAATCAGGATTAATTGAATGGAGCAGACATGCAAAAAGAAATTCTGTAAAATATACCACATATTATGCATATTTCTTCCAAACCCAAATACCAATGAATTAAGTCCCCTAAATTTGAATATATGATATCAAATCTTACATACTTTAAATTAATGTGAGGCATGGTTATAAACTCTCAACAGTTCATCTTATTAAATCTAGCATATATAATTATATATTTTTAATAGCTAATATTAGTAATCAATCTTTATATATCCTTTAAATATTTCTAGGATATATTCTTATTATACAATCATTTTTTAATCTTTCTATTTTATCATCTTATTTTTCCTTAATTTTTTAATATATTCCATTTGTTATACAACATAGATTTTAAAAAAGTATGAATATACTAGTCTTAAATCAATTCTTCAATCGTAAAACATAACAAAAAATAATGCAATAAATTTAATTATTTCAGTAAAATCAACCTAAAAACTGAGTTTTCTTTTAAATCATTGCAATAACTAATGAGAATATAGCTGTGTACAAGGCATAAATAATATTATTCGTTAGAGGAATACCTAATATTTTCATTGGATTATAATTGTTCTCTTTTTCTAATCTATCTTACAAGCTTTATAATACTTGTATTTTAATAATTTTAATCAAATAAATATTGATTAGGAGCATATTATGGCTTTAAAGATAAAATCAATAAATTGAATTAATTAATAGAATTGTATTGTTTATTTGAGTTCTTTTCTACATTACTTTTTATCTTTAATCTTTAGGCATGTTGTATAGTAATTCAAGGCCAATTTAAAAGTTGTATTGAGAAGATGTTATGAAGCTTCTTCATCTTCCATGAAGATTTCCCAATCTGAATGGAGGCGTTCCAAAATATTTCTTAATTCAGTTAATCTGAATAAACTTAAATCGACAATAAAATATATTTAAGATATTAATATATGAAATTTGCATTATTATTAGAATTTTAAAATGCCAAATAAACTTAATATTTTATTTGACTATCAGTTTCATTATTTATTCTTCTCCCCGTTTCAATGATTATTATTGTCAACCAAAAGAAATACAAAATCTTTTTATATTTCTAAAAAAGAAAAATATAACTCTTAATTATAATTGTGAATCTCAAAGCAGATTATGATCCATTAATCATTTGTAAAGGGATTGATATCAAAATTAAAATAATGCGCTAAAAATAATGTCCCCAGAGATATATAAGTAACTAAAAATAGCCCAAGATATAGTTAAATTCTTTGATAAAATCTTTGCCCAAAATCGAGTATAATTATTCTTATTTTAAAAAAGTAAGAAAAATTAAAATCTTTTTAATTGAAAATTTTCATAAATTAATTGCAGATTATTTGAAAATTAACTATAAATTTAAAATTCTTATGTCAAGCCAGCTAAGCATAGTTTTACGATCAAATATATTAAGTAATGAAAATGTCTTCATAGCATTAAAAACCTTAATCATTAAAATTCAAAAGAATCGATTTTGTGTTAATTATTTTTTGGGGTTATTCGTTATTTAGAGTAACGATAAAATAATATTTATTATGCTATTAACTTATTACGGAAATTATTTTTACAAAATCTGCTATTTAATAATGCTCATATTATTTAATATGCCCAACCCTCATATTTTATAATAAAAATTATTATTTTCAATTATTTCTTGTAAAACATTTTATTAATAATTATGATTAAGTTGTAGCATAATCTCCAATTATATTTAAATTAAATATACAATATTTGACATTGAACTTTAATTTCCTTTAAATTATTATTTTATTTTACCATTAATTCTGAGAAATAAAATATATAATAAAAATTATTCTTATTTTCAAAATATTTTAATAAATAATAAAAATTAATGAAATAATATTTTAGGTTATATATTCTTAATTTTTAATCGATTAGGCTCAATCAATGTAGTCAGCATTTTCATGACTATAAATCTTCGTCCAAAATCTATTATAGCAATGTCCATAAAACTAATATTTTAGTAAAAGACAATGAAATTTATGTAGAAGCAACTCACAAAATACTACCAGAAATTTATAACAAAATTTAATATATATTTAACTTAAATAAATCACCTTTTATATTATGATTAAATTTTTAAAGAAATATATGCTTCTGTATCTTTCAAATGAATCTACTTTATTATCATCATTTTAATAATCTCGATACAGCTATACTGTAAAAGTATAAATTTAAATAAAATCAATCATTTATAGCTTTTCTTCTATAAAGAATTAGATATTTAAAATTTTAAAAGGAATCATAGCGTGAACAAATGACCAAAATATCAGAATCAATTTTGGTTACTTGTGAAGTAAAATTTTTGTGATTAGGAACGCCTACCTCGCAAATAACCTTGCGGAAAAGCTCTCCAGTATTTACTCCTCGTCTATATCATCCATCAACCCAATATTTAGCTAGCTTCTATCTTTTTCTTATAATTTTTAATTATTATTAAAATATAGATTAAAAATGATGATATTCTTCAACTTAACTTTGGATTGAATATGATTGCTGTTAGATAAAACTTGGGTTAAGTTTTACAGATTAATTATTTCCATTTAATGCAAGCTTACTTTTATCATAAATTTATCTAATATGGTTTATTGATTGTTCATCCAACTTTATATTAAAATGATAAATTTGAACTTATTAATAATAAAAAATTTATGATCCATTTTCTTGGCTGTTTATTTCACAATTGACTTTATTAAATCAACATTATAGTCAGTATGGTCGTAGTATTGATAAAATACAATTGAATCGGGGAAATGTAAAAATAAAAATTCAAAATTATTTTAATATATAATAACGTCTTATTTACTATGCGATTTGTCTTAAATGGAAAAGTAGCCAAACTGCTATATTTTCTACTGAATTAGCAAATTTTATTAGGTTTTTGTGTCAAAATCGATATGCATTATAAGTAACATCTCTAAAGTGACCAAATTCTGTATTTTAAGTCAAAATGACCAACTTTGCTATTCGTGGTCAAAATATCTGTCTTTTTATACATGTCTCTTACATTTGAGCAGAGTGGTCAAAAAAGTGGCCAAGTGCATAATTTTAACCCAAGTGACCAGAGTAGTGGTCAAAACTGAGATTCTCTATAAAAGTGACCAGAGTGCTTGATTTAAACCAATATGACCAGAATAGTAGTCAAAATCTCAAAAAATCGCAGTTTTTACTCTGAATTTAGTGTTATGTGTCACTTTTCACAAATATACGGTGACCAGGCCAAATTTGGAGCATGGTGGTCAAAAATCTTGAAAATCGTTGCTGGTCAATTTTGTGAAAAATTTGGTGGTCATAAAGTTCAATGCTCCAGCAGTACCTGCTAATCTCAGCTGGTCAAAAATATCGAGAGGAAGTTGCGAATTCGCTAGTTTTTTGCTATATTCCTATCAAACTGGATAGCATGATGCTCAGAGCAGCTCCTCTCTCACCAACCCATTCAATTCTTGAAATATTTGATTTTGAACAAATTTTTGTCCAATTTCAGCCTAAATTGCTCAACTCCTCTGGTGTATACCTTGAGTGCATAGAAATTTGCCTCTTGGTGTGAGTGTGGTGGTACTAGGGATGGGTACGGTGCGAAGCTATAGAGTGGAGTAGAGCAGAATTTGATGCCACTCGTCAAAACTTCATAATAGTTTGAGCAGACTTATGAAAACTGCGATTTTCAGGGATCCTCGTGCATTTATGTATTAATTTTAAGTACAGTATTAATAACAGGAGTAATAGCAGCAGTAATAGTATAGGCAGTAAAAATGACAATGCATTAGGTATAAGCGCTTATAGAAATTTCAATGTATGATGCAATTCTTGTTTTTGAGTAGAATCTCATACAAGCCATACCTCAGAGTATGTATCCATTTCTTGATACTGAATGCCCAGAGTCCTCGAACATCATCCTCGCTCATGTTTTTTATTATTTCTTAGATGCGCTTAACCAGCTGCACTCTTATAAGTTTGTTATGAGAGTATGCTTACTTGCTGTTGATGTTCTGCTGCTTGAGGTTCTTCTTGATTAAGCAAACAACTGTTCGATTGGGTTGAGCCAGGGCGAGTATTCTGCGTTGAAGAGTACGTTGACTTTGAAGCGACGAGCAGTCGCAAGCATCTTAGAATACTTGTGAATTATGGCATTATCCATTAAAAGCACCACCTTCTTATTGCATAGATCTTTGTCAGTTCTTATACTTCTCAGCGTCTGATATATAAAGTTCTCAAACAGCACTGAATCAAAAGCTCCCTCAATAATTTGAGTGGAGACCACTCTGTCAACTGCGATTGGAGCTATCAAACCCATAGAATATTATTGTCTCTTCACTAATTGCTTTGCAATTGACAACTGCCTGGCTTTCTAAGCATAATTACCTAAAATGGAAAGCATCTCCTGTCGATATTGAAAGATTGGTTTGTAAGGTTAGTCAAGCTGCCTTTCATTTATCATCTATGAATGGGGTTTGTTATACTCTTGGATTCTTCAAATTGGTTCTGATTTTGAGATAAGTCATCTATAAGAAAAGTTGATTAGCTTAAATAACGAGAGTTGGACTGTCAATTGTGTTGTTAAATGGAAGTCTACTTATTACAGGATTGACAAGTAGAGTAACACTTAATTTGCAGTAAATGGATTCATACAACCTATAGGTGGAACCATGCAACCTGGAGTCATACAACCCGGATCCATACAACCTGGATCCGTACCACCTGGAGTCGTACAACTTTAGGGTGGAGCCATACAATCTTTGAGTGGAACCATGCAATCTGAAGGGTGGAACCATACAACCTTGAGGTATCTTCAGGGTATCTTCTTTAAGAATGGTTGTTGAAATTATTGCATGATTACAGGTGTTAAGGAGACGACTTGCATCTCTATCACTTTTATGAGTTACCATAATCAAGAGTATTTCATACTGATACTGAAAGTATAGTTTCACTTAAACAGCGATTCATTCATTTGACAATAGACTATCCTAAGCTAACTTCCATCAACAACCACTTTCAATCTTTTGTACTTACTTTCATCAACATTAGAACTGCTTAAAACTGACAGTGACAACTTCCTTGGAGTTAGTTAGATCACCTCTCTTTACCTCTAACCCATCATTGAACTGCTTGATTTCTTTAAGGTCGATTACAACTTTAGTTTTGACACTCTATCAATCAAAGGCGTGAGGCCTGAGTGAATCCTTTTTATCTGCTCATCATCAGAAGTGATTTTCTTGGTACTGCTCTACAGCTTCAAATTCCTGAAATTTTTCAAAGTGCTTGATTGATTTCAAGGAGTATCTTCAACTTCTGGTATAGGAGACAAGTCTTTAGGCTATTGATGCATTGATTTCATTGTATAGCGAGGTGGAGTTTAAAGATTGACTGATTTTCTTGAGTTGTTCTATACCAATTAATCATGAGTAGCTTACTTTGGAACTGCTTGATGATATGCTCGATTTCTGTAAAATTGATTGTTTTCACTATTGGTTCATACTACTTGCACCTGAATGGGGCTTCGAAATCGACTTTGCCTTTAATTTACTTGTTGAAGGCTGGATGCTTGTTTATGTAAGCTTTTTAGCATCTTGTAGTCCAATATTTTATGAACTTATTTAAGGTGGTTGAAGAGTGGATTTTATAAATGAGATTGCATCCAACTCTTTCGATGATTCTGAAAAGTATAAATGATCCTACTGCTTTCCAAGCAGCATTCCTCCATACTGCAACTCTTTATCACCAGCTATGATTCTACTGTGCTTCTTGGCTGCAATCACTCTGGTTTCGTTATACTTTCTCTTACCCAGTATACTATTCTAATTTAGTGCCCACTGCTTAGGAGGCAAGTAGTCAGACCTGAAGTTGCTTTCATCCACTGATATAATTACTGCATCCTCTCTTAGAAACTATGATAGCAGTCGACTCACCCATAAGCGCTTGCTGTTATAAGCAGGATTTCTATATTTGACATTCGCTGCCTCTGTCTTGCCAAACTTCAGATGAAACTGCTCCTTTAGAATTTTGTGAATCGTTGAGATGCAAGGCACTTTGAATGGATACTTTGATGGCGAGCTTGTCTTCATTTCTTGCAATCAATTATGAATCATTTCTTCCAGTGCACTGATAAATCCCAACTTCTTCAATGCATTCGCCAACAGCAGCAACCAGCTGCTCATTATCTCTATCCCTCCTCTTGCCAGATTCTTTTGGTTCTTAAGGATGCAATATTTTGGTTTTCAACTCATGCTTAAACTTCTCAACAGTTCTTGATACAAACTCTGCTGTCACTCGCAACTTCTTAGAAATTCACTTTGGCTTCAACTCATCTTCCATATACATTCTTACTATCTCTAATCGTTTATGGGCAAGCTTTGCATCTCAAGGTTTTAGGAATGGATTACAATCCTTAGGTAATCCATGGTTTAGCTACATTCTATTCTGTATAAGAGAGAGTAAACCTGTTTATATCAACTGCACTGGCTATCCTTCTTAAATCGACTGGGGTTTCTAAATTAGCATTATATTAGAATGTTTCTTAAATCTTAATTTATTTGACTAACCTGCTTTGAAATGCGAAATTGACTCAAGAACTGCTCCAGAAATTGACACAATGAATCATCGTCATACATACTCTTGATATCAATCACGTCATTCAAGTAAGAATCTATACCTTCCAATGGCATCTTTATGATCAAACCTCCTTATAAAGAATCTACTTGAGGAGGAACTTCACCAGAGTTGAGGAGACCTCCCGTATTATACGAATACTTAGCTGGTGCAACCACTTGAACGAAATTCTTCCCCAAAATTACAGGTCCCCACTTTATGATTTGCTTGTCATGAATCTTGACTCAACTCTACTTAATGCTTTCAAAGGAGTGCTGGCTAAGATGATCGTCGCTGACGATTGAGGTGAGCGATTATTCTTACTAAGATTATTAACCCTTGTCGGAGTATTGGCATGAGAGTTTTTTACTTTGAGTTGCTTTCATTATTTACAGTTTTATAATAATAGTTTAATTAACTTATCGGTTAAAACAACGATTAAATTATAATTAATTTATAAAATTCTACCAATGCAGCCAATGTCGGACGACATCAATCGAGAGCCGATTGATAACACTTTTCATAGAGTGTCTTTACCAATGAAATTCTACTTTGATCTGACCAACCCATAGCAACATGAAGAGATTTTCTAAAAGGGAGGAAGTGCATTCCAAATACTCCATCATACACAAATCAAGATTCAGAAGGCAGGCAAAATCCTAATCCAAAATAATGTTCTAGGGCACATTGTTAACATTTCTTCTGTTCTGTGATGACTACTGGAGCATGATTCTTATGGTTCAACTAAACAGGCTAACTAGTAAAGATCAGCATCAGTTACCTAGACTTTCAAAATTGTAAAGAGAGCTTATGACTGTATAGTTCAATAACCTAAACATGCTACCTAAGGAAGTCTGAAAGATTTGGCAGCACTAAATTCTGTTTAAGATCAGTACAAATTGACAATTGATAGGGATACTCATTTTAAGAGCTTTGTAGATATGGTTCAGAGAATGAACAAAATCCAGAAAAACATGGGCTATACCACATCTGCTATGATGAAAAATGTTTAGTCGACTTTCAACAAGGACTTTTCCTATTTTAAAGTGGATGTGGATACTTCGTTATAAGACAATAGCATAGCCTCCAAATTTATGTTGCTTACATCAGCGGATATCTCTTAGCACTTCCCCCCGGCTGAGCTTGAACTTGTACAATAATTTCATTTCGAAGGCAGGAATGAATACGAAGAGCGCGTTAAAAATTACTTTATCGTGAAACGGCAGATTGAAAAAGGCTAAAAACCTCAAGCTCAATAGCCTATGGTTCAGACCAACTTATCCATTTAAGCTCCAAATTTGCAAAATTCGATGCACAGTTAGAACATGCTTGGCTCAACAATCAATGCATGAGTAATGGCAATGGTACGAACGGAATCTTTCGAAATAAAGGACTTGTTGACTACATTCAAAAAAATGACAGACTCATAAATTCTATAAGAAACCAGATTCTCTACTGAATAATCTCAACTTCTGGTTACTACAAATTAAGATTTTATATCAAGTTTGATAAACAGCAATGTCCGTATTCTGCCAGATTAATTGAGAACTCTACAGGATATCAGCAACACTTCCAAGTAACTTCTGTAAAAGTATGAGAATTAGCTTCTGTTGTCAACTTAGAGTAAAACTAGTTACGATGAACGAAAGAATTCAATAATCTAGTTTATTAGCTAATTTCTCAATAATTATAAACTAATCGTGTTAATAAGGCGACTACTTTAAAGTCTTCACTTCTCAGGATGATGATCAGAATAGCAAGTTAAAGACTTCCCACTAATTGATTAAGAGGCTACTGAAAAACTTATTAATAAGTTTAAATAAAGTGTGAAACTTGATGATACTGTGCTCAATAGAAATTTACTTTTATTCTAGTCTGAGGTGTAGGCATACAAAGACTAGCAGGTAAAGATCCGTCAATCAAAAGTAAACCAGAGAGAGAGATCCAAGTCAGAGAAGAAAGAGCAAACCATCGACGTTGGAACTGAGGATGTTTAGTAGCTTGAAGAATCCAAGAAAACGTTCACTCAAGAAAAGCCAAAACGTTTGACTTTCCAATTTATGAACAAACGCACAGTTGAACAAATGAAAACCTCTGGAAACATGATAACTTCGACTGCTTTATAGAAATATCCTCAGGATCAGCCCTTCTTACGCTTCGAGTACGTAAAGGCCAGGCCAAAAGCTTTCAGAGAAGCCTAAATCTACTAGCTGGGTAGTATGAAAACTTACTTGCTTGACTGTTACGATCACATTACTCAGCAGCTTTAAGGTGCCTATCAGATCAAGTTCTTAGGCTCTCCCTTCTTTGAAGAATCAGATTATCTCCTTATGTATACTCCTCATTACTCCTAATGCAAAAGAAATAGCTTCAAGATGAATGCCTTCTAGAATAGAAATAGAGGAATGGTATTCAACGCCAATTGCATTTTCAAGAGCTCACTTCGA
>ARYC01018908.1:0-62055 GCA_000711775.1 Oxytricha trifallax
ATAAGTAGAAATGCTCGGAGACAAAACCACCTCACGTGACAAAATGACTTGCAAAATGATGTGACCTTTACCAAAATAGTGGTATTTTGCCGCACTATTAATCTTCATGGTAGCTGGTTCTCGTGTGTCATTGCTCGGATCGGGGTGCAAAAATGCTACTCTTGCTCGCCATTCTTTGAATCATAGGAAAATATAAGTAGAAATGCTCGGAGACAAAACCACCTCACGTGACAAAATGACTTGCAAAATGACGTGACCTTTACCAAAATAGTGGTATTTTGCCGCACTTTTAATCTTCATGGTAGCTGGTTCTCGTGTCTCATTGCTCGGATCGGGGCGCAAAATTGCTACTCTTGCGCGCCATCCTTTGAATCATAGGAAAATATAAATAGAAATGCTCGGAGACAAAACCACCTCACGTGACAAAATGACTTGCAAGTTGACGTGACTTTTACCAAATACGTGGTATTTTCGCGCACTATTAATCTTCATGTGGTAGCCTGGTTCTGTGTGGCCATTGCTGCGGATCGGGCGCAAAATTGCTACTCTTGCACGCCATCCTTTGAATCATAGGAAAATATAAATAGAAATGCTCGGAGACAAAACCACCTCACGTGACAAAATGACTTTCAAGTTGACGTGACTTTTACCAAAATAGTGGTATTTTGCCGCACTTTTAATCTTCATGGTAGCTGGTTCTCGTGTGCCATTGCTCGGATCGGGGCGCAAAAATGTACTCTTTCCCGCCATCCTTTGAATCATAGGAAAATATAAGTAGAAATGCTCGGAGACAAAACCACCTCACGTGACAAAATGACTTGCAAAATGATGTGACCTTTACCAAAATAGTGGTATTTTGCCGCACTATTAATCTTCATGGTAGCTGGTTCTCGTGTGTCATTGCTCGGATCGGGGTGCAAAAATGCTACTCTTGCTCGCCATCCTTTGAATCATAGGAAAATATAAGTAGAAATGCTCGGAGACAAAACCACCTCACGTGACAAAATGACTTGCAAAATGACGTGACCTTTACCAAAATAGTGGTATTTTGCCGCACTATTAATCTTCATGGTAGCTGGTTCTCGTGTGCCATTGCTCGGATCGGGGTGCAAAAATGCTACTCTTGCTCGCCATCCTTTGAATCATAGGAAAATATAAGTAGAAATGCTCGGAGACAAAACACCTCACGTGACAAAATGACTTGCAAAATGACGTGACCTTTACCAAAATAGTGGTATTTTGCCGCACTATTAATCTTCATGGTAGCTGGTTCTCGTGTGCCATTGCTCGGATCGGGGTGCAAAAATGCTACTCTTGCTCACCATCCTTTGAATCATAGGAAAATATAAGTAGAAATGCTCGGAGACAAAACCACCTCACGCAGATAAATTGTTTCACAAGTTCCGTGATTATACTTTTGCATACTAAATTATTTATATATTTAATTAATTATTAAATATATAAATTTGATCATAATAATTAAACAAAATCTTAATCTTATTTTTATGCATTTTCATTTAAAATGTAAGTTACAATTAATATATTTAATATTTAATTTTTATAGGGGTTTCACCTGGCAATAGCAAAAGCAGGAGTAAACTGAGAACTGACAGAGAACCTTAAAACATTGAGAAAAACTTCCACACTTGTTAATTACTCTAGATACGAAGTAGAATAACAAGATGGCATGCAAAAATTTGAGTATAAATTATTCATTTCTATAATTCATATTTGATTTATTATAAATTAATGTTGTAATTAACTTTATTTTCTTTAAAAAATATCATGAATCGATACCAGAAGGCTTAGAGACTCACTCAAGAAATAACCAATTCGACCAAATTTTCTTAATTGTAGAAACAATCGAGTGGGATAAACTAAATTGACAGACCGCAAACTACTATATGCAAAAATAGAGTTTTAAATTAATGACTTGAGGATGATGGGCAGAGAGAAGACCATTAGAATATCTGTCATAAGAGAGAAAGACTTTGATAGAAGAAGGTAGGATACTAAATTAAGAAGAATTAGAATAGCAAGTAAAAAATGCTTTGAAGATAATCTTGAAAATCAAAGCAAAACAAAAATTGGTATCAACAGACATTTTAGATAGCTGTTAATAATAATATTACAAGCAATAACAGTATCTACTTAGATACTAAAGAGCAATAATAATAACTAATTAGAGATATAGAACATTTCTTCGGTAGAAATGACGATTAACAAAAGACAAGAAATCAACCTAACCAATTAAAGAATTGACGATTAAAGACGAACGAGTACAAACAGGAAAACAAACACTGAAAGTGATTTTAGGATATTATAATCAACTCTTAAAAGATGGTAGAAGTCAAGATGAGAAAGGTATTAGCAAAACAAAGTTATATATAAATAATTAACGAACCGATCTCCCAAGAATTTTTCGATGAAGCAGTTGTAGGCAATAAACATTAAAATATCAAATTAGATAATAAACTCCGGGGTGTTCCCCAAATATATAAAGGAAAGGGGACTAGTATTGTTGGGAAAGAATTAAGGTGAATAGTATCCTGAAGTATGTAACACTAGACATTTTGTGGTGAACTCACATATCAGTAAAATATAGAAATATATAGACAAATTAATAGTGAACAAGATGTAAGAGTATAAAAGCAAATTGCTAGAGTCAGGAAACTAATAGAATGGTTTAAAAGAAAATAAAAGTACAAACCTTAACCTCATTGGACTATTCGAACTTATTAAGGAATCAAGACGGAAAAGCAAAATAAAGGAGACAAATTTGTTAAGAGATTTATTGAAAGCTTACGACTTCTTATGATAGACAAAATGTTAAGTTCCTATAACAGAATACTTAGTCAAATTATTGAATATTCGCAGAAATATAAAAACCTACTAATTAAGTATAATTTATAATAATATTCATTTAGTTATAAAATTAAATATTTTAGTATTCTGTGTAATGGAGTAGATAAACCCCAAAATGATGAAGAGGTTGAGTAGTTTGAGAATTTGAGGCAAGTTCTGCATTTCGTGCAGAATCATTTTACTCTCTCTATATATGCTGATAATAAATATTTTCTTGGGTTCTGCTTCATTATTTATTACTTTTATTTATTTTATTTTCTATCACTTTTGTTGTTTTTTATTATATTTTATAGAATAAAAATATATTTTTTTAATAAATATATAATGTTAATATTTAAAGTAACAATTTTCAAAGTTTTATATTATATTGTAATATATACTTAATCTAATATTGTGTGATACTAAAACCTACGCGATAAAATAAAATAATCAACAGTGATAGAGATGAGAATAAATAAATATAATAATAATAATCATAATTAACCTACATATAGAGATCTGGGCTCTACAGGTAAGAAATTAATGTCAAGGGTCAAGCCCTTTTGTTCATGATTTGTAGATCGGCTGTTTTATAAACTAATTATTAACCGACTTATAGAGCAATCATAATACTATCAAACCCTTGTATTCAATTGTTTGTGTCTATTCATCTTCTGGAGATTGTCAATCTTCGTGTTCCAGATCAATGTTCATTTTGATAGCATTGAGTTTAAAGCTATATTCTTTTATTATAGATATCTGTGATAAGATTCTGTTTAGATCGAGAGGGTCTTCTTCATATCTCTGGCAGAAGGCCACCGAGAACCGTTTCCATATTCTTTAAATGTTAGAGATGAGGAAGAGTAGTTTAAGGAATTTTAATCTATGGCTTTCGATGAGATCACTGAGTTTTTTGTTTTCGAGGGTCTTAATGATTCTGTGTACTCTAGGTTGAATGACTGTAATAGCACTCTAATGCCGCAGATATAAGATGGTAATCATCAGTTCAACACCATCATTGTGATTTAAGAAGATTTTGTCTTGTTTGGATAACGAGTTGGTAAGTGTAGTTCTTATTTATAATAGTTGCATCCTTTTTATCTTATGATTGATGCTGAAAGAAAAAAAGAGGACTCTAAACTAAAATGTCCTTTATTTTTATAATTATTTTAATTAATTTTAAATATATTATAATTTTTAATAGAATAATATAAACATCTAAATCCATAATATAAGAGAGTCAATGATTTCATTATTGGTCTCTCGAGGATTTTAAATTGAATATAATTTATCTTCAAATCATTTATTTAAAAAAAAGTTCCTTATCAATTTTTCTATATTAAAAAATATTATGAGAATTCTGATTAGATATAGAACATTATTTTTTAGTTTTTATCTAATTATTTACCAATTATTAATATTAAGGAATAATTTTAAGCCACAATAAGAATTTATTGATATTTCCTTAAGGATTTTTAAAAATAAAAACAGATAAAAAGTTCTATATAACTAAAGAGGATGAAATATCTTGATTATTTACTTAAAAATAATTTTACTAATTAATTTATAAGAAACCTCGAGAGACATTAATCAAAATCAATGACTTTCGAAAATAATTAATTAAAATACTCATAATATGAAGATCTAAATATAATAATTTTAATATTAAGCTCAAAGTAAAATCAAAATATATAACAGCAGCTGCAGCAAAACTGTGTTCGGCTGCAACTGCTGTAATTGGTTGACGTATATCTCCTCAGAAGCTTGACAAAGGTATATTAGTTAAGTATCTTCTTCTTAGCTACTCAAATGTGTCTAATATACTGATTGATATTGTTTTTATATTAAAGCAATCTAGTTTTGTAAGATCCTCTTAATAGTGGAAATTTAGTTAATTTCAATACAGGCGTCAGTGAAGAAGCGATCAGTGAGTTGGACAAATTATAAGAGGTCTAACTCTTTGTTTATTTTATATTTGCTTGTTCCTTATGTCTCAAAGGTAATTTACTATATTGTCTAATATATCATTAGATTTACTAGTTATTTTGGAAACTCATTGTAAGTAAGTAGCTATTTCAAAGGATTTGTTAGAAGTATCTAGAGATTATCCTCTCGAATTGCAATTACTTGTTTTTATTCCTCTATAAAGTTCTCGATATCATATACTAACATATCAAAGGTTGGTCTTTTGTCATTCAGTATATTCATCAGTACTTTATTAGATTTGGTCAGATGTTGATCAGTTATTTCTGGTGTACTGATCAGATTATATCGATCAGATTCTAATCTCTATTAAATATGGTTTTAAAGATCAACATTTTTTTAGTACTGTATAAAGCAAGGTAGAGATGGTTATTTGTCGTCTTGTTTCTTGGTCTTAGGTGTCTTAATTTTGCGAATTAGCCATATTATGTCCATTATTAACTATTATGTTTCGTTGGTTATGAGTGTTTTCCTTGGTAAGAATTAGTAGTTAAGGACATATTGGATAAGGGCCTAGACTCTAGTGATCTTACGGACATAGCCTCTAACGAGTGTAATGAGAGTAGTAGGATGAGTGCACTTGTTAGAACCTTTTGATGCTCTGTTGAAAGTCTAGGTAAGCAACCTCTGCAACCTGCGTGGTACAGGATCTTGATCTTTATTGATGTGCTTTAGTTGAAGGAATATGGATTGAATTTGGTAAGTTTTTAAAAGGGGATACAAACCTTCTCCTTTGTATTTTATAGTCGTTAATTCTTTTATTAGTTTCTAATTTAATAATGATAAAAATAATGAATAATGAATCAGGAAGAAAAATATATTTTAAATCAGATTATATAAATGATTATAAATTATTCCTAATTAAGTTTTTTTTTAATTTTTGCTAATATTCAATAATTCGATCTTTTTAATCAAATCAGTATAAGATAAACAAGTAGTAAGAATAATTGAAGAATTATACAAGAGTAGTAAAATAATTTATTAGGGGAGAAGAAATAAAAGTCAGAGAAAATAGTTACGCAAGGAAGTTGACTATCTCCCATGCTTTTTCTTCATCTACTTGCAAGAAGTTATATATTCACAAAAAGAACTGAAATAAATAATTAATAAATTAAAAAGAGAGCGAAATACTCATCCTAAATTCACACCAAAAGGAAAGACTAAAGTACTGTGTGCGGACTCATAACTTCATCGAGATAGCTAACCAAGTACACACTATTATCGCAAATCGCCTTGAATGGGGTCAAATCACCATTGGAAAACTCCTGATCATCTTCAGAGCCATAATCTAATACGGCCTGGTAGACTCTTCTAAGCTTAAATACCAAATCTCGCTTTTTAGTACCAAACTTGAAACATGGAGACTATAACTGAAAATACTCACTAGAACTTTATCATCAGCTAGCCTATTCCCTTTAACTTCACAACAAATACATTACACGTATCACCAAGCCTACGGTCACTAGAGGCCCCACAGTTCAAATTGTCTACATTAAACAAGAAAGCAAGACTCAACCGCTTGCTAAAGATATTCAGGCATCCCTTCACTATTAGATAGCCCACCAGTTGAAAGATTGTATGCAAGAGATTCCGATCAGGAGGGAAGAGTCACATTACCAAGAAGAAGTTTATATGAATGCCTGCATGAATGTTTACTCTAGCAATAGAGGTAGTAAATCTGGTGAAACTATAAAACCATATCAATCCTCCGGAGATTATGAATCCGTAGAGGAAGTCTCAGACTGGGAAAGTGAAAAATCCTTAGACTTTATCGACTAACCTACCTATCAGAACGAACGAGATATTAGAGACTGCAAATTTAAATACATTGACTATCCCCCTGTTAATCCCCATGGTGAAATTTTGTTTTGAAATTAAGGTGGTATTAATTAGATTAAGAATTGAGAATGGTTTTATTTTAATAGTAAATAATAAATTAAAATACTAATTAGTAATCTTAGTAGGAGGATTGATGAGCAAAAGTAAGATCTTAATAAAACTGGGATTTTTAGAAAAGAATAGAATTTACTTAATTATAATTTATTTCCTCTTATTTGCTAGCTATTTTTTTACTTAGGATCAGTAGAAGCAATTGAATCACAAATTTGTGACAAAGGCATATTCATTTAAGATTTTGCAAAGATTATTCATGAGATGAAATCCTATATTTCTTATTATAATTACTACAAGATTCGTAAGAACATCATTGGAAATTCTAAAATCTTTAAGGAAATTCTTAGATCTAAAAGGATGTCTAAATATAAATAGAATGAGCAGGATTCTTATCTATGCTGATAAATACTCTCTTAGGAATAACTTTAAATATCTAATTTTATATAGTAACTTGCAATAATAAATTGTTAAATTTCTCAGAGAGCGCGCAATCTTGTTTCACAGACAATTCCCAGAATCCAGGATTAGCTATTCTCAAATACTTAAGATTTATGGCAGATTTGGGATAAAATACAAAATTATAAAATTAGTTAAAAGGACTGATAGTATGAATTAAGCTAAACTATATAATCATCTTTCTGAAATGAAAGCAAAGTTTTGCCTGGAACAATCCTTGGGATCTAAGATAATCTTTGTAGATGAGGTAATATTCTCACCTCAGACTTAGTTAAAACGTTCTTGGGTTACAACATACAAGCATCCTTTTGTCAAGAATCGGAGATCAGAGATGCAATCATATGCTCTTATCTCTGGCGTATCTTAAGATCAGGGGCTTGTCCATTTCAAGATTCCCTAAAGATCAGTGCGTAATCTAGAATTCATTCAATTCCTAGGAGAGATTAAGTAGATGTTTCCATATCAGAGAATCGCAATTTTCATGGATAATCTTTTGATGCATAGAAGTAGAGCAACACTATCCTGCCTTGATGAGCTTGGATTAATACCAATCTTCAATTTTCCATGTTCACCTTAATTCAATGGAATTGATAGCACATTCTTCACGATAAAGCAGAATTACAAGAAGGAGATTCTCAGGAGATTCAGAGAGAATGAACGGATGAATCAAAAGGAATGAATAAGAATGTCTTATTTTTAAGTTAGAAAAATTGTGATATAAAATTAAGTTAAGTAAGTGTTGGAGTTTATGCTTATAATTTAATGATTTAAATAAATTAACATTATTCATTATAAGTCCATCGAGTTCTTTGTGGGGGTCCGCTCTTAAAAGTTTTTGATTTGCAAAGATCCATCTACTAATCTTTTTCGTTTGTCAAATTCCTTGATTCTTCATTTATGAATGAGTTCTATTAAATCTGAACAGTCAATCTCTATCCTATTTCAAAGGATTTGTTTTAGGATTTGCGACTCCCCAATCTTGCTTTCTACTTCATCAGGAAGATTCTTTTCCCAGATTTTCCTAAAAGTGTTAATGTAAATAATAGTTACTCGAGACAAACGGATGCTTAATTAATTAGTCGAACCAATCATTTGTAATCTCAATCCAATTTTCTTCCTCAGATTGGTTCCTTCATTGTATCTAACTTAGTGAGCATGATCTATCACGGATCTTAAGTATTCATTCTTTATTATTCCCAGGATCGAAAAGAAGAACATCCTCTCAGGAAACAGTCCAGAGTTCATCTCTAGATTAGGAATGTACAAATTGACTTGCTCATCTTTTATTACATCGGGGTATATATTTTTAACAGACAGTTCTTGATAATGCGGAATCTTATTCATTTATACCTAGTCAGATCTCAGGGCTCTTTTTAATCCACTTAGGATCGATCTCAAGAATGCGATCCTAGTCTCTTGATAAGGTGGCAAGAATAAATTCACTCTATGTAATCATAATATTTTGTAAATAAAGTGAAATTGTATAATAAAATATACAAATATGATAAGATGGAATTATTTGCAAGATATTAAAGTAATGTGAATAAAAATTAAGAAAATGTTACATGCTTACTTATAGATTATATTTTAAAATGGCATTTATTGGGAATAGATTATTTTATTGTCATGAAAAATATATCCTTCCTGGCATCCAAGTATTCCAATTACTTGAAATAACTTAGAATGGTTCAACAAGGAATTGTGATTTATAAAGTATCAGTAAAAAGCAAGAATAGATATCTCGCTGTAAGTTTAATTTCTCTCTAGCTTCTTTTTAGATGAATTCGGTTCTAAATTATAGGCCCTTGTAATTTAACCTCTCCTCATTTTATTTACTTTCTGTCAAATTCTTAATAATCACATTTTTTTTCTTTTAGAATTCTAAACACTATGCTGCTAAACATCCACTTTCAGCTTCCTGGCATGCTAATAATTTTTAGCTGCTCCATTATTTCTCACCTGAGTGTTATACTCTATAATATAATTAAAATCTAATAAAAAGATTATTATTTAATAATTTAAATGTAAAGTTCAAAATGTATTTTATCTATTTGTTTTCTAATATCTGAACAGTACCTTTACTATCATTATTTATGAATTTCAGTGTGGTACTCATAAATCTGTTCATGATTCAAATTTTCATATCAGAACAATAGTTCAAATCCTATTTATTAAGTAGTATAATATAACTTATAAATATAATAAATAGATTATTTATTTAATTAAATTAATCTAAATGGAAATAATATAATCATAGTGCAACCTACAAAGAGCCTATCTTTGTTACATTAAACTGTCAAACATTAGTTATAAATTATAAATAATTTTTAAAAAGAGGAACATTTTGCTCACTTTGAGGAGAAGATAATGGCAATTTGCTCATTTTTTCCTCTAATCATGACTTTAAAATAGATTAATCATTTACAAGCAGCGATTTAGAGTCCTTACTCTGAGAGTTGGATAAGGTTGCTGATAAAATAGTATGTCAAAGTTGTCACAAATTTACTGCATATTCTGCTTTAGCTTATTTCTTATCATATAATACAGATATTGGTTTGAGTAAAGTAAGTGATCTTGAAATTTCAATGATTAAGAATTTCTTAAATTATTTAAATTCGTATATAATCGGACCTCATTCATTATAGAATTTTAAAAATTACATCATTAAACTCTGTCGTTTTAAAATATATAGATATATGAGATTATTATTCTTTATTATCTTTCAATTTTGTAAAAATATTTCATGAATGTTATTTAAAACTATAATCTTACAATGAATTGTTAAGTATTTGTAAAGATCCTCCTTCGATCTGAATTTTCTTGTAAGTTCCTAACTTTTGACAAATCTTGATTAGCTCATCTACTACTATATAATAAATAGTTTAGGGATTTTTTATTTTAAATTATTATTTATTTTGGGATTATTTAATTACATTCTCTGATAGAATGTGTTATAATTCCCTTATACTATAGTCTTCATTAGATTATTAGGGAGTCTCTCATAGAATCCCAAAATTCTTGTTAAAATATTTTCAAGATTTGAAAGTCATTCTTGGCATTTGACTCTTATAATTACTTAGTAATTTTTTGAGGAGGATTTTCTATATTCATGAATTTTTAAATTTGTTCCTCAATTTTTTGACATTCTTAATTAATCTGAGAAGTTTAAGATTTAATTAAAAATTGTTATGATTTATAATTAATCTGAGATTCTCATTCCTCTTTTATGATTTAAAGATAGTGGTTAAAATTCAATTATATTTTTAAACTTTTTAGTTAATTGATTTAAAGGGTTAAATACGCTTAACTACAAAATGAAATTCTTTAAAAGGGATAGCTTCCATCAAAACAGCTCATCTGAAGATGACTCAAAGCAGAGATTCGCCCTAACACAATTCTAGAGATCAAAACTAACTTAAAAGT
This sequence comes from Oxytricha trifallax, assembly GCA_000711775.1. Taxonomy (NCBI): domain Eukaryota; phylum Ciliophora; class Spirotrichea; order Sporadotrichida; family Oxytrichidae; genus Oxytricha; species Oxytricha trifallax. The sequence goes on from ARYC01018908.1 coordinate 10,600, forward strand.
TAGATTATTTATAACTTACTTCTAGATAAAGGAAATCTATTGAAGCATCTGATAACAAAAACATGATTGCGATAGCTGCGGAAAATCCTTTGCGTCAAAGAGCAATCTAAATAAAATACCAGGATGAGGATTTGAAGATGACGGACAAAGAAAGAACAGTAAGAATTACAGTAGTTAGGAAATATTGCTGGAAGACATTCATAGATGAGGGAAAGCAGATGTCACTTGAAGATCTAGAACTACCAATAATGAGATGCTTTAAAGACAAACTGGAAAAGTAAACTTAAGCCAAAAATTGGTATTAAAAGCCTCCATAATGGGCTATAAAGTGCAGAGGTATTGGTATAAATGGGGCATATCAAAACGCTAAAGAGTAATGGAGCGATGCCATCAGAGACATGGAACACTATCTAGAGAGAAATGATTTGAAGGGATTCTTTACCTGGTGAAAAGACTCACACAAAATAAAAAGCAAGCAGAACCCATAAAAGGATTTAAGATAAGTGGTGAAAGAGTCCAACAAGGAGACTAGACCAGAAAATAAATATGTGAATTCTACAACGAATTATAAAGAGACGATAGGGAACAAGGAACAATCACACAAATATCAGGAGATATTAGAATTAGAGAAAAAGAAAGCGATTAGAATTTTTGGGAAATTGCAGAAGTTTACGAAAGTATACAATAATGCAATTTTAACAAAGCAATTGGGCAAGATGGATTTGATGGAAAAATATTAGCGAAATCAGGAATTATCAGGGAAACTGTGAGTCAAAAGATTGTCAACTGGATGAATTTGGGAAAGATTCCTCAGTATCTGGAGGAAGGAAGATTAATACTACAAAGCAAAAATCAAGGAGAATGATATCCCGAGATTGAGAACACAAGACCAATAGTAGTAAATTCACACCTAAGTAAGATCATTGAGAAGGTAATTGTGAATAGAATCAATACTCTTAAAAGCTAGTTGCTTTAAACTGGCAACTATTAAAATGGGTTTAAAGAGAATTAGAGCACCCATATCAATTTAATTAGGCTATTAGAACACATAAAAGAATCCATAAAGAAGAGCAAAGATAGAGAAGCCTATGTATTTGTTGACCTCCAGAAGACATACGACTTAGTCTGGAAAGACAAATTAATGAATATTCTACACCAAAGAGTACAGACAGACTAAGACATGCAGATAGTTAAACTAATTGAAGAACTATATAAGAACAACAGAATCACTCATGAAGGAGAGGTCATAAATGCCAAGAAGGGAGTAGCATAAGGTAGTAGATTATCCCCTATGCTATTTAATATTTACTTACAAGATACACTGTACTCGCAGAAAGAATTAGTATCACTGATAAAACAGGGAAAACTATTAGCATTTGCAGATGACATAATAATGAACTTAAAAAACAAATAGTAATTAAAAAGAGTTTTGCAATGCTTCAAGGAGATAGAAAGATCACATTACTTGAAACTGAGCACTAAAAAGACCCAATTCATGAGTGATGTGAAGGAATTTGAAGGAATTAGCCAGATTGAGGGTATAAAAAAAGTAATAGAAATCAAGTATTTAGGACTAAATATTTATTTGGACACTAAAAGATTTAGAAAAGAACATGGGGGGGATATTAAGAAATAAACGTATTTTACCAGAACCTCACGAAATCTAACAATCCCACTATTTATTACTTTATAATGGTTGCACAGATTAGATCATTAGTAATTTACAAGTACACTTCACTAGTGGCATCGGGGTACGTGAAAATAGAGGAGATTGACAATATAGAAACATAACTAAAAAGAATAGCATTCAAAACCCCAAGGGACATAGCGAACAAAATTCTGAGAAACATTACACAACTAAAGGAGAGTGGGACAAGTGAAATCATCTAACAGCTGGTTCAGAAGAACCTAAAAATAGCGAAGTTAACAATAGAAAGATACTTTGAAAAACAATAACCAAAATCATAAATAAAAGAAAAGGAGAAAGAACTAATGAAGAGGAAGAAGCTATTCTTAGCAAAGAATGTTATGGACACGATGATGGCTATAAGTTAAGGGAGAACAGTAGTTAACTACGGTATGAGCCACTACTGTAGTGTCCACTAAACATTCGTAAATGCAAATCACATGAGGAGCTGCTACTTAATCAACGAAGCGGGAGACCCAACAAAGTTCAATAAAATCATGAGTGAGCATAGGCTGGTTGACTTAGATAACAAAACCCAGGTTGAGGTAGTAGCGAATATGCTATGGCTCGATGTTAGAATTAGAGGATATGAGAGGAAATGCCATTACCAGAAGATCAAAAAGTTATTTAGAGTGACATATGTAAAGAAGTAAAGTCTGGCAATAACAGGAGTCAAAAGTGTTTGAAAACCAACACTTTGAATCTCTAAATCTTAAAGATAAATATACAACTAAACATGAATTGCGAGAATTAAAGAGAATTATAATTATAAATCAAATTAAAAAATTAAAAAGAGGAAATCTTATAATTAAAAAGATCAAATAATCTTAGTAACAAGATGGAAGAGTAGAAACAAAAATCTAATTATGGAAGATACAACCATAGATATGACAGTTAAGTAGGGGACTACAGAAGAAAGGAGGGCTACAAGAAAGCATAGTTTTGGTAGAAGGTGAAGGAGGTTTGGTATGAACATAGAGATAGAAGCAAGGACCAGGAAACTCTCGGAGTGAGAGAAGACAGACACTAGAAAGTTCCTTTGAACAAATAATTGGGATTTAAAAGTAGACTGAGGATTGGACATACTAACCCAAGCAAGAGAATTAATTATGCATAACCCTAAAGAACTGACTTCAACAAACATGAGGACGGTACGCATTGTGTCTAGCCGACTAGATGAAGTTGAAACACTTGATTGACTTAAGAGAGGTTTAGTGTTAAGGATTCGACAAAATCATCCATGCTAAGAAGGGTTGGTCTCCAATGGTCACAAGACTAACAACAATAGTATGCTGCCCGAGCACTAAAAGCAAGCTGGAGAAAGCCCTCGTCATAAGACTATAAGACAGAGAAGATGCCAGGAGAAAGGGAATGAGAGAATGGGATATGTGAACAGAGAAACAACAAAACCACTGGAGGGAAATAAGTGAAAGCTGGCTGCATGAGGATATGATTCCGGGAAAACATATCCAAGAAGAGACGATGGAAGTATGTGTGGGACAAATAGAGGAGGTGTAATTCTGTGAATAAAGAATCGCACAAATGATTCTCCCTCCCATAGTCTTGAGTGACAAAGGAATAACACAGTTGGAGAGGAATATAGGGGCAACAAACTGAAAGATTGAAAACGGTAGATTCTGGAGAGAATCACAAGACGTATAAAGTGTAATCATCCCGATAAGTTGCAAGTGCATCCTAAAGAACTGCAGAAATTTGGTGATAATAAGAATCACTAAAAAATCAGGAAAGGCATAGATTTATGACATTTGAAAGAATGTAGGAAGTCTTGCGATAATCTAAAAATACCTAAGCCAACTAAACTAAATGGTAACAGAGATACTTTGAAAGGAGTTTTAAGCATAGAAGATAATATGCAAGTCAGAAACTAACCAAGTGCGGGATCCAGAAGACTGCGGGTTAATGGCAATTTTAATACTGAACCATCTGGCACTAGAATTACAAGGAGAACCTATTTTCTAGATTTTCTAAAATGATTGGACTAAGATGCAGAGATACTTCTTATTGTTCAATCTGGAGATTGGATATATGAAAATGGAGATTGGGAAGTCAGGTATAGCTTTAGAAGAAAAAGATATGGGCAAGATAACAGATAAAAGAAATTAAACACTCTGGCAAGAAGAGAATGGGAGCAAACAAACGAACTTTAACACCCATGTGGATGCATGGGATGAACTAGTTCTAGATAAGGGAAATAAATCTCAACTTGAATAGTTTAGAGAAGAGTAAGAAGGGAACTTTAGTGAAATAGATAGGAACCCGATAGCGGTGGAAGACTCTTTCACAGCATGTAAGACGGACGGCAATATGAAGGGAGGAGAAGAAAACTAAGAGGCAATTAGACAGAGACTCAATGAAAACCTAATTACCAGAAGTCAAGCAGTTGTCATGACAGATTGGCATATCGATAGAAATGAAGAAGGAGAACTTAAGGCGGGATTGAACAAGGAAGATTATGTGATGAGAAGCAAGTGATGTAAAAGGCAATAATTGTAATGAATTACATTTTCGCAATTTATGTTTCACATTGTGTATTTGTGAACTTTTAATTACCTTGAGTTATTATCTTACTATCTAAATCTAATTAATACAACCCCCTTAATTTAAAAAATTCCACCCTGGGGAATAATATTTTTGATATTATTGTAGAAAATAAAAGAAATTTAGAAATTGATTTATAATTATATAAAATGTAAAATGTTGTAGATGGAGTCGCTGTTGCATTCACAATTAATGTAAGTTACAAAAAAACATTTCTAAATTATTTTTTAATAGGTGTCACTCTTGGTAAGAGAAGGCGTGGCACAAGACAGTTGGTTTACAGGGACACAAAAAAACATGGTGAAGGAGTATTAAAATATGCAAATGGTGATATTGAAAAAGGAACTTAGAAAGATGAAACTGCTTTTTCTTAGATTTATATTTTGTAAAGTGTTTAAAGGTTTTGTATTTATTATTAATCAATTTTTGTAATTTTTTCAATTTAAAAAAATTTAGCATGATTATTTAAATTTTTAGACCATCTACCCAACAATTAATCATGAATAAATAAGAACAAATAATGTAAGACAACGACGAAGAGATGAAATAAGTCAGGAGAGCTCCATTAATGGATGCCTATGTCGAAAGTAAACAACCTGGATATTAGATCCCCATCGATCAATGGGAGAATATGTTTGAGTGTAGATAATCTACCTTAACACTAACAGTTAGAGTTGCCTATACGGAACTCTATAATAGAATACTAAACATACACTTGGCTACAAGCTAGGTTCTTCCAGAGACCAACCTAACCACCGACGATATATTGACAAACTAGCCTTTTTGGAATATGAGTTTACTAACAACAAAAATAAGAATGTTAAGTCTGGTCAAGCAACAACAAATGGGGTCAAATCAATTCAAACAATTATACTCAAAAACAATTAAATAAACTCAAATTCATCCAAGTTTTTGACGGAAATTACGACCTTATGACTAACACAATAAAGTTCCAATTCAAATGCCTTACTAAATAGGCAAGCTTTATAAAGAAAGACTTAGTCTAACTTATTTCTACTACCTTTAAAGACTATATATAAACTAATGTATTATAATTCAAAATATACGAAAACAAACTCATGAGAATACCAAGATGGATTATGATTTTATCATCATCACCAGACAGGGGAAGAAATACAACAAAGGAGGAAAGAAGTCAAGATAACAAAAAAGGAAGAACAGAAAACCAAAAAACAAAGAAATGAAGAAGATATTTAGGAAAAGAAACTTACAGAAAAAGTAAGCAAGAAAGGCTTAATATTAAATATATATTCATAGATCCTTAAGAACTAGAAGTGAGTTAATTGTTATTATTATTATCATAATTATTAGTATTATTATTATTATATTATTATTATTATTACTGAAATAAATAATAAAGCAAGGCAAATTACTAGTATTCGCTGATGACATCTTCATAAATGTAAAGAAAAGGCAACAAATGGAAAGAGTTTTAGATTGTTTCAATGAAATTGGAAAAAACTCCCAATATAAAACTTAACTATAAAAAACTTTGTTACTGAGTGACTAAAAAGAATTTAGGAATATAAATGAGGACCTGGGGATAAGAAAAGTAAAAATAGTTTAGAATTTGGTATGAATATACAGCTTGACACGAGGACAATATTCAAAGATACATGGAATGAAATAAAAAAAGAGACAAACTTTTGTTAAACCTTACCAAATCTTACAATGTAACAATAAGCGATATGATTATGGTTGTCCAAATTAGATCAACCATAATCTACAAATACACTCTTATTTTAGCAATGAGCTAGATGAAACTGGAGGAAAATAGACAAGATGGAGACACAGTTCAAGAGAATGGCATTAAAGACACTTATAGATGCTCTTAATATAATACTAAGCAATGTTACTCTACTCAAAGAGAGTGGAACAAGACAAATTATAGAATAATTAGTACAGAAGAGTATTAGGAAGGGGAAAACAATCTTAAGTGATACATGAAACCAATAGAGATAGAAAAGCAAATGTAGGAGAAGAGAACTACAGAAAAGAAAAAGCTGATCTTGACGAAAATCGTTATGGACACAATGATGGCGATAAACCAAGGGAGGACAATAATTAGTTAGTGAATGAGCCACTCCAGTGCAATGATAACAAAACATTTGCCAATTTATCCCTAATGAGAGTTATCAGTTGATACCCTTCAAGAGTCAACAAAATATTGAGAGACCTCAGACTAATAAACCTAAACTTCAGCACTGAAGTTGAAATCACTGCAAATATTGTTTGGCTAAACGAAAGAATAAGAGGACTAGAGACCTAAAGAAACAATTAGAAAATGAAATAAATTTTAAAAGTAACAAATGAGAAAAAGTATCAGAATAAAACAGAAAACTAAAACATAAATCATGAATGAGTACTATATACATTCAAAAATATGAATTTATAACCATGAAGTATATATATTGAAATGTAGGAGTAAAATATAATTAAAAATCAGAAATTAATTTATTTAAAGTGATTATCTAATAATCAATTTTGAAGAGTAAGTTTAACGAGATGGATGAACTGAAGAAACATAATCTAGACTAAAGTGATAGCTACTAAAGCTATGTCAACAAGAAGAGGGATTTCAGAGGTGATGAAATCAATCAGAAAGTTAAGTTATGGCAAAAGATGAAGGAGACTCCGGTATGAGCACAGAGACAGAAGCTAGAATCAGAGAGTCTTGTGATTAAGAGAGAATAAACATTAAAAAGTTCCGCAAAACAAACAAATACCATTCAGAAACAGACTGAGGATTGGAAAATTAAATCCCAGCAAAAGGATAAATGAAACTAAAGCCCAGAGGAAAAGATTCTGTGTACATGAAGATGGATCAGCATGTGTCCAAGCAGGCCAAATGAAACTCAAGAGCCTATAAGACTTGTCAGAGGTACAATGCTAAGGTTTGAAAGATTATTCACACAGAATTGGGATGGACCCCTTAGACCACTAGAATTATCAAATATAGTTTTAAAGATTCATTATAGAAATACATTTTATTAATGAATCACAATAAAATATATACCCAAAACATTTACCATGTTAAATTCTACAATAATAATTAACTTTAAAATGAAATAATTTAATAGCTATTTATACAAGTATTTACATTACTCTATATATTTATATTAATATTATTTGGTAATTATAAATTGTGTTTATTCTATAGTAAAATTTAAGATTAGATTAATTAAATAAAAGTATGTTGAAATTAGTGAAAAAGAAAATCAAATACAAAACAAACTTATTTATTAATTACGACCAACTACTAAAATTAAATCACTACTCTATCAACTTCTCAATCTCCTTGGTAATGGCTTCCACAGCCTTCTCATGCTCATCCGTGTAGTTCTGCTCCATGACCTCCCGTGCCTTCGGCTCGATGATTTTCGAGTCCAGCCTGCGAGTCTCCCAATCTCCGCGCTTGACGATTGCTGAATCAGTAGGGTGAGAAGACTGCGGGGCATGAGGGGGCACCTCTGGTAGGTCGTCTTGATGATGGAGATCACTTCGTCCTCCGATGTATCGATAACGTCCCTGAGCATGTCATGGAGCTCCAGGGTCCTCGACTGGGGTGTGGCCTTCTTGTATCCTTTGGAGTCATTCTTCTTCCAGGACAGTTCGATATCCTTCTTGAAATGTAGGAGGTCGGCGCGCTGGCTTGTTACCACCTCCCAATGCCAAGCCAGGTGAGCCTCTTCCTCGTGCTCAACAGGTGCTCCCGACTTCTTCATCAACTCCTTGAATCGTGGCAGCTCATCGTAGGAAGCGAGATGTAGGCGGTAGAAGATGTTCTATCAGTGTCGTATTTAGCGTTGGCTGGGAAGAGTGATCTGTACCATGTCTTGCTCTAGGCAGTCTCCTTGCTCTTTGCATCTCTGTATCTTTTGTAGTAAGTTTGTAAGACTACCTTGTCGTTATAATCGAGAGCCTCTTGAGGAACCATTGCTGGGAGTGGCTTGAAGTCTGGTCTGGAGTACACTCATCACATTGCTTTGTAAGGTCACCTGGTCTTGACAGTAGGGGTTTTGGAATTCAAGGATTTCAGTATTGCCAACGGAGTAAGGGGCGGAAGCTCGACTGGGGGGCGGCCAGGGGCACCACTCGATTCGTTGTCTTCTGGAGCACGGGGGGTAAATGTCCGACCAAGACATCTACTCCAGGGGCTGAGATATCTAAGCATCTTTATTTTCTGGACCACCCTATGGCATAGAGCGAGCGCTTGGGGGCACACTCCTTGGTAGTGGTAACGATGAGGATGGTGATACAGTTACTATTACTTGCAGTTCTCTAATGGCTTAGCTCCTTTCCCCTAATGCCAGTTCTCTTTCACCATGTGTGTTGAGGGATGCTCTTTGAGGATTCTGATTCTGTCCAGAGGAATTCGAGAGCGTGCTTCAGGATTACCAGGGAGGCCAGGCCAATGCTTCCCTCGATACCCCATCTTTAGCAGAGCGGTACGCTGGCTTCTTTGCTTTTGAACATCCCTGAACCATTCGTGCGTTGCCTTAAATTCCAAAGTACCAGTGTATGAGTGATTATCTAAGTGCGAGTGACCGTTAGCATGGAATCCTTCCAGAGAAGCAGCTAATATAAGACTTTCAATCACTATTACTCTTTCAGTCCCTGCACTTATACCAACTGTCTCAGCGCAAATGGAGTTACTACATCATGCTCTTCTAACTCACAATGCACCAAGGACTACTTGAAATACGCCAACACCATCCTCCCAACTGCCCAAAGAGTCACAAGCATTGTAGGTATTGCTAGAGACGGTCACATGATCGTTGGACTATACAAAGCCACTGGTGCTCTACGGTAGCCATGTGATGTTGATGCTTGCAATGGTGTGATTATCGATCATACAGATGACTCAGCCTTCACCCCTCTCCTCCCTCTGCACTCAGGCATGCTGAGCCCTAACCAGGCATGTAGGTTAAGTCCAGTGGGAAGTCCAACTTCCTCACCGTCGCTCGCGTCTCAATTTCATGATCCACCATGTCCTAGTAGTGGCTCGCTACGTTGCCGCCGAAGATGGTGGATACCACGACCTGCATGTCCAAGGATGATTTGCCTCTAACGGTCACATTGTCCATCAAGCACCTGAGCCTGGCCTCAAAGATGTGGGCTTCGGGAATGTGAAAGGGCGCGCGGCGCGCCTGCATGCATGGCGGCAGCACCTCCGTGTTCAGCTTGACATTTGAGGAGGAGAGGAAGTCAATGATGTGAGTAGACACGCAATTATCGGGAGACAGCATTAGGGTTGAAGAGGGGATGTTTAATTATTATTACTTAGTCAAGGCAGTTAAAATAAAATTTAATCAAATCACGCTTTTAAATTTGGTTGCTTTTTAATTTTGTGAGACCCTCCTATATATATATAATGTACTATGTTTATTAAACTAAAAGCAACAAAATCTCTTTATAATAATTAAAATATAGAATTAATTTTAATTTGAATTTAAAATAACAACCACCTTATCTCATGGGGTTTTGGGGTTTTATTAATTGTTATGAGTAATATAAATTTTATTAAAAAATGAAAGTAGTATACAGTTATTTCTGCTCCTCTTAAATTTCTGATCTTGAATCATGAATTTTCGATAACTTAAATAGTTAAGATGTTAGAATTAATGATTACTATTATTAAAATAATGAATATCAGATTTATTAAAAATGAACTTACGTTTTAAATTATCGAAAACTAGATTATATTAAATCTTTAATATAATTATTCTAAAAAAACCATGACAATTTAAAATGTAAGTTCTTTAAGGATTTGTTGAAAATTATGTTTGGAAAGATAGAAGGTACCTCAGAATTCTTAAAAGAAGAAAGCACAATATTTTCAGTATTAAGTATATACATAATAAAGTTTACAAAACTCCTTATTTACATACCCTAATCCCTTAAGGATCTCTAAAGTTTAAATGGTATGGACCAAATAGATTATGATATAACAACTCTTAATTAATCAATGAAATAAACATTAATGTATATTAAAATAAATTGTTTAGTTACAGTGGGGCAAAAGTAGGAAAATTTTCTTACTTTTGCTTTACTTTTATCAACTAATTCCTTATGTAGATTTGCTTTCAATTATTTATTATAAAATTGATAAAGTTTAAATGAATATAATAGTTCAATTGTTTATTTCTACATTTTAAATATTCAACTAAATTTTGATAAATGGTTACAATAGTATGCTGCTCCTTCACCTGTAACAAGATAGAAAAAGCCTTGGTGAAGAGGTTTCATGATAGAAAACAAGCAAGAGTAAGAAGAAACTGGGAATGGGACCTATGGTCATTGAGGTAAGAGAGCCATTGGAGAGTGATAAATGAGGACTGGTAACATGAGGACATGAGCCCAATGAGACACATTCATGAGAACACTATGGAGGTGCGCTTACGAGAAGCAGATGAGACTTCAGTTTAGCGAGTGAAAGATTGCAAAAATGATACTCCAACCAATAGTACTGAATGACAAAGAAGTAGTAAAAGTAGAGAGAGCAATTGATTCAACAAACTGGAAACTGGAGCCTGCAAGAATTATATAATTTTGAGACTAACCAAAGAGACAGGAATCATAGAGGTATATGATTCAAGAAAGCATGAATGAATTTTCGCACTGATTCAAAAATTCTAAGAGCTAATAAATATGATAATTGTTGAAGTAATGAGAAAAACTACAAGATATTCATTAATAAGAAACAAACCAAGTCAAAGACCCAGAAAACTGTGGGATAATGACAATTTTAATTGATTATCATAATGAATTTGAACTTGAAGGAGAACTAGTATTTTAGATATTCACCATAGACTGGATGAACTTGCAGAGATACTATCTCATTTTAAATTTAGAAGAGGGCCTTATGAAACTAAGGATAGGGAAGTCTGGTTATACAGTTGAAGGAAAGACGATTGAGATAATAAGAGAGATGAAGAACGAAATGTTATGGTAGGAAGAAATAGATGAGAATGGAACTTAAAACACAAACATGATCTCACAAATAGACATATAAAATGAGTTAGATCTGAAGAAGAGTACAGAGAAGAAGATGAAGCTAATTTTTGCAGAGCTAGAGAGGATATTCAGCGGTATAATTGATACAAGTCGAAGAATCATGAAAAATATTCTCATAAATAAAAGTAATGCAGTAATTAGATACACAAGAATGCAATGTTTTAATTATTGATAAAATACGAAACAAATAGGTAAAATATAACACATGTAATAAAAAAACTGCCTTAATTTAATAAATTTAATTTATCTGATTACAAATGGAGGAGAAAATTAAAAAGATAAAGGACTGAAATATATAGTGTAAATTACATTCGACTCTAGACTGATAATCGAGAAACTTAATTTAATTAGTTATTTAGTCTTCCCAATCAAATTTTGTATTATCGCAGAGTATAGTAAAGCTTGATATTATACGTATTAGGTTTTATGAGTTGAGTTCATAGCTGCTGATCTATTTATTTTAATTCATAAAATAGGCGTGGGTTGGCAAACCTAAACTTTATAAATTAGTTTAAATATTAATTATGTGTTATATTTTGTTTATAATCACAAAGTTTGAGGTTTTATGTTGAAATATTAGATAAATGATTACTTACTTTGATATTTACGCCAAGTAACTGCGCAAGAAGCTTGGATTATAGACTCTTAGTCAGACATTCTTAAATCCATTTTCATTTAAATCTATGATATTATTAATATATTAAGTTAACTAGTTGGATTAAACAATTTTTCTATTTTAAAAATTAGTGATCGATATTACTATGATCAATAATTTAGCTATTTAATTCATTAATAAAGAGGTCTTTCATGGTCAAATACTGTGATAATTGGGATGAACTTCCATGTTCAGCTTGTCTCGACACACCTTTTGGACAAAGCTATTAGTTCAGTCTGACTTTTTCCAGATTCCTATTCTAGTAGCTATCACCACGTTCTCTTCTCTATCTTGTGTCAAGATATCTTTTTATATGGCCTCTCTCTTAGTGATTTTGTAATTTAGAAGAACATCATGAATTGTAAAATCCTCATCCTCATTTTATGTTACCAACCTTGGTAAGCTTTAATCACATGTTCCCATCAACTTCCTCGTATCCATACAGTCTTATAAGTTGATGTTCCTATTGTCTAAGAGCTCTTCATAGCGGATCTCATTGTAAGTCTACAATTTTGCGCTTTTAAGTAGGATTTTTGCCCAGCATTAAAATCCTTCAAGAATTTCATTGTAGTTTGCTGATCTTTTGTGAGATAGTTTGTGAGATAGTTTGTGAGATAGTTTTCTCAACAATTGTTATAATTACAGAAGTTTCCAGTTAATATCTGAGGAAGTTATCATATTATTTATAATATGAGTTTATATTAAACCTATCTAAAGTCATGTTCTCTGTCATCATCTCTCTACATCTTAGCAAAATATTAAATAATTTGAAATAAGTATACAAATTTGAACAACAATTTCGATTAGTTGTTTTGAATTCTGAGGAGATTCATGAGTCTTTTATTGAAATTCGTGAATTTATGGCACCAATTCTATTGATCAGAATTTAATTTGGAAAAGTCTAAATCAAATTTGTTGAATAAAATCAAAATAGTCTAGTTTTATTCATTGTAAAAGCTAATCTTTTGAGTGAAATCTCACTTTTCTTCAAAGATTTGAGTAATTTCTCATTATATTTAGTAATTACTTACATTTATTTGTAATGACTCTGTTATAGCATAGTATTGAGTTTTCATACTGCTTAAGTTCGAAATATGCAATAAAATTGTAAAAGAACTTACAATAAATTTTAGGCTAACTTTAACATTGGAGTATGAAGTATAATTGTTAACTATTTAATTTGTTATATAAATAAGCTCTGTATAATCCCTTTAGAACTTAGAGGCAGTGAGGTGGTACTATAAGCACTTATTAATGGGAAGCAGAGTCCTACTTTAGTTGGAATAACTTTTCTGATTATCTAACATTTAAAGGCATGAGATGATGAGTTGAAATTATAAAGGGAGAGATTTAGTTATTGTGGGTTAGACTCATTTGCCATCTATTGATTACAGATATTTAAAGAAAAATTATTATCAATAATGATTTTGAAAAACTCTATATATACAGTCTTGTTTATTTCCAACATTTTGTTTTTGAAAAATTAAGGAGTAGAGCAATACTTCAAAACCTCACTATAGGTCTATCTATAACCTATTTTATATATTTTAGTTCTAATTTCCCATTATTTAAACTTACTTGATTGTATATTTCTAAATATTAATTAACGCTTTATTCAAAAAATATTATGAATACTTATTCAATTGGACAATTCACGACTAGGAAAATGAGAAAAAATCATCAGGAAAAGCTGTCAAACCCAAATTGATTCAATCACCAACCAGAGTTGAGAGCAAGAATTCAGGGAACCAAATGGATCAAGATGTGAGATATCACTAGATTAAAGAGAATACGGGACTAACAATTAAAGACTAAGTAATTGACATAACCTGAATGATGATGAAGCAACAACTCTACATAAGGAGTGAAGATGAAGACAAGTAAATGTAGAGAATTGCATCAGGCTATTTATACGCATCTTTAGAAATTATGCCTTTAATTTTACTTTTAGTTATTACTTATTAACTTATTTATATTAAATTTAATTACAAAATTTTCTTTTATATTTACAATTTAAATACATAAAATTAAAATATTATTTTTGTTGCATTTATACTTTAACAAAGCTTCATTGATAAGATAGAAAGTACTGGGAGAAATGAAAAAGTGATAATAAGCACGAAGAATAATCCACAAATAGCAAGAGTATAATCAGAATCATTTTTAAATGAATTAAGCATATACAATAATTTTTGATTAGGATTAGAATTCAATAAATATATTAAATATATTTATATATATTCACAAATATCAAATATTTTTTATTTATAAATGTTTATTTTTTTATTAAATTCACAGTTGCTTTATTATTTGCTATTAGTTCTCTATATCTTAATTGTTTTCATTCAACGCTTTGATTTCTCTTTCTTAATCTTCATATTCTCAAGCAATTAAGCTGCATCATTCCTGCTTTAATGACCATAAGCTTGATCAAATCCCTTCCTTCTCACAGTCATAGTCCTCTCTTGCCATAATCATTATACAGTGATGAAGGAATAGCTATTTTTAAACGATAATTACATCACTATTAAAGTATATGATTTGATTTTATTTGTTTAGTACTCCAGATACTGATTTTAAAACAATGCTTCCAGTTCTTTAGCTGTTAAATTATGACACAATAAGTCCAGTTACCATAATTTTATTCAGTTGATTGTTGCAAAGTCAACTCACTCTTCCTATCTGCTGCACTTTTCAATTTATCTATTTAATTTATGTTCAAGATTTGTTGATGTGTAGCAATGTGAATCTGGCTTGAAAGTTTAGCATCAAAAGCAGTAGAATACTGATTATTATGGTGGCAAGAGTGAAAAATAAGATGTTATTAGCATATCACTGTAACTTATTCTCTGGCACAATTTGTCTTACCCTTGCAGAGGAGTCTATATTATTTATCATAAATTAATTCCTATTTTTGATTCTTATAAAACATTTATACTTTATATGAATTTCAAATATATTATTAAATATTCTAGAAGAATTGATCATCTTAAGCATAAAAGATTTTAATTTTTCTTAGGTGATGCACAAGACTGCTAGACTACACAAAGAGTTCTGCCGTGTTTTCCTTACATTCATTGTAGTTGTATGTAAGGATGAATTAGATGATCGAACTGGACTCCTCATTCCTACAGGGAAGGGTTGACTGAGGGCAAAGAAAATCAAAAGAATGAAACTGAAAACTAATAACAATCTGGCTGGATTAAGCCACTGTACTTATTTCCACAAAGCTATTAATAATTATAATCATTCGTGAATATAAATTATCTGAAATAATAATAAATTCTTTAATTTAGCAAAAGTAATGCAAAATTAATTTATAACTTCTGGAATAAAATACTATATTAGAAAAAAATCAATGGAGATAAGAAGGTTGTAAATTTAAATTCAAATTTAAAATAAATTTTATATTTTAATTATTATAAATGATTTGGTATCTTTTAACTATTAACAAGAGTACTTATTAGAGATGAAAATAATAGCTAAAAGGCAGGAATTAATAAAAAAGAGATGCAAATTTAATATAGATTACTACTATATATTGATCATTCTTATTAATTTTGTGATTTTTATATATGTGAAAATTACATTAGTTAGTTAGTCACATTAAGGGGGCCTTCTCATACCGGGGAATTGTAATCAGACTGAGTTTTTATTGTTAGGAGTCTGCTGCGCTATCAGTTCAACGGTGGGTCTGAATTATTTTGAAATTGTTGTCCATAATGTTTCTGCATAGTCTGACAATTGGCTCCATGATGAATAGAACGAAGCATCTCTTGAGTAAGGATCCATCATCAGCTTCTTTCAGTCTCCACCTAAGAGCGATAGTACGTGGCTATTCAGCACCAGTAATTGTCTGCGCAGTAAGAGTAGTACTGGTTTGTTCTTGAAGGCCGTGTCTCTGGCACTTTCACTCCATCAGCATGTTAAGGAAGTCAACATCGTGGAAATGATAGTAAATGCTTACACCACTGTCCATCACACAATTAATAAGAATTGAGTACTTATTATTTAGACATAAAATTATAAATAAGGCATTAATAAAAAACTAAATGCAAAAAACTTTAATATAAACCTTTTTTATACCAATGGCCTGAATTATAGTTTAATAACAACAGCTATAAAAAAATAACACTCATACTAGTGACAACAAGAACAGGATGATAAGAATTACACATAAATCTTACATTGCTGCAAGTGTCGCTGCTGCAATCCAAATTATAAAAGAATGGTTCTACAAAAAATAAGAAGAGATTGGGAAATGGAGAAAAGAGAATTAGATAAAGCTAGATTTATCTGCACAATCTTAAAAAATGTAAACATCACATTTAAGAAAATATAAAAATGGGACAATGTAAATACAAAAGAAAGAAGAATATCTTTTGAAAGACCAAAAAAATATACGTCTCTGAATTGAAATAATATAGAAATTATAAAAGAGGTGAGGATGACCTCGAATATGGCAGTTGAAGTTTGACTAGAAAAGCAAGGAATTTTTGTTATAAGAGGGAATTTTCAAGTGCCCCAAGACCCACCATGCCATGTGACTTTTCGATTCTAAGTCATTTCTTCGAATACACCACGCAGTGATCTACATTTCTAGTAGTGGAAATGCTCATTCCGACCATGATTGACTTTCCCTGGAATTGGACCAGGATCCCTAAAAATTGGGATTTTTGAGATTTTCAACAAAAAACTTAATTTTTTATGATTTTTCGAATTTCGATGAAAATTGACCCAAATTGGACTGAAATCTACTTTCAAAAATCAACCATAATTTCTTTTTCTTTACGAGTTGAGAGAGCTGCGACATGTGGAAATGTATGGAAAAGGATTCTTAAAGCGTAAGAATACAATAGAAACAAGAACCGAAGGAGGATGACCTCGAATATAGCAGTTGAAGTTTGACTAGAAAAGCAAGGAATTTTTGTTATAAGAGGGAATTTTCAAGTGCCCCTAGAGCCTCCATGCCATGTGACCTTTCGATTCTAAGTTATTTCTTCGAATACACCACGCAGTGAACTACATTTCTAGTAGTGGAAGTGCTCATTCCGACCATGATTGACTTTCCCTGGAATTGGACCAGGATCCCTAAAAATTGGGATTTTTGAGATTTTCAACAAAAAAATTAATTTTTTATGATTTTTCGAATTTCGATGAAAATTGACCCAAAATGGACTGAAATCTACTTTCAAAAATCAACCATAATTTCTTTTTCTTTACGAGTTGAGAGAGCTGCGACATGTGGAAATGTATGGAAAAGGATTCTTAAAGCGTAAGAATACAATAGAAACAAGAACCGAGGAGAGGATGACCTCGAATATGGCAGTTGAAGTTTGACTAGAAAAGCAAGGAATTTTTATTATAAGAGGGAATTTTCAAGTGCCCCTAGAGCCACCATGCCATGTGACTTTTCGATTCTAAGTCATTTCTTCGAATACACCACGCAGTGATCTACATTTCTAGTAGTGGAAATGCTCATTCCGACCATGATTGACTTTCCCTGGAATTGGACCAGGATCCCTAAAAATTGGGATTTTTGAGATTTTCAACAAAAAACTTAATTTTTTATGATTTTTCGAATTTCGATGAAAATTGACCCAAAATGGACTGAAATCTACTTTTAAAAATCTACCATAATTTCTTTTTCTTTACGAGTTGAGAGAGCTGCGACATGTGGAAATGTATGGAAAAGGATTCTTTAAGCGTAAGAATACAATAGAAACAAGAACCGAGGAGAGGATGACCTCGAATATGGCAGTTGAAGTTTGACTAGAAAAGCAAGGAATTTTTATTATAAGAGGGAATTTTCAAGTGCCCCTAGAGCCACCATGCCATGTGACCTTTCGATTCTAAGTCATTTCTTCGAATACACCACGCAGTGAACTACATTTCTAGTAGTGGAAATGCTCATTCCGACCATGATTGACTTTCCCTGGAATTGGACCAGGATCCCTAAAAATTGGGATTTTTGAGATTTTCAACAAAAAACTTAATTTTTTATGATTTTTCGAATTTCGATGAAAATTGACCCAAATTGGACTGAAATCTACTTTCAAAAATCAACCATAATTTCTTTTTCTTTACGAGTTGAGAGAGCTGCGACATGTGGAAATGTATGGAAAAGGATTCTTAAAGCGTAAGAATACAATAGAAACAAGAACCGAAGGAGGATGACCTCGAATATAGCAGTTGAAGTTTGACTAGAAAAGCAAGGAATTTTTGTTATAAGAGGGAATTTTCAAGTGCCCCTAGAGCCTCCATGCCATGTGACCTTTCGATTCTAAGTCATTTCTTCGAATACACCACGCAGTGATCTACATTTCTAGTAGTGGAAATGCTCATTCCGACCATGATTGACTTTCCCTGGAATTGGACCAGGATCCCTAAAAATTGGGATTTTTGAGATTTTCAACAAAAAATTAATTTTTTATGATTTTTCGAATTTCGATGAAAATTGACCCAAAATGGACTGAAATCTACTTTCAAAAATCAACCATAATTTCTTTTTCTTTACGAGTTGAGAGAGCTGCGACATGTGGAAATGTATGGAAAAGGATTCTTAAAGCGTAAGAATACAATAGAAACAAGAACCGAGGAGAGATGACCTCGAATATGGCAGTTGAAGTTTGACTAGAAAAGCAAGGAATTTTTGTTATAAGAGGGAATTTTCAAGTGCCCATAGAGCCACCATGCCATGTGACTTTTCGATTCTAAGTTATTTCTTCGAATACACCACGCCGTGAACTACATTTCTAGTAGTGGAAGTGCTCAATCTGACCATGTTTGACTTTCCCTGGAATTCGACCAGGATCCCTAAAAATTGGGATTTTTGAGATTTTCAGTAAAAAAAATTATTTTTTATGATTTTTCGAATTTCGATGAAAATTGACCCAAAATGGACTGAAATCTACTTTCAAAAATCAACCATAATTTCTTTTTCTTTACGAGTTGAGAGAGCTGCGACATGTGGAAATGTATGGAAAAGGATTCTTAAAGCGTAAGAATACAATAGAAACAAGAACCGAGGAGAGGATGACCTCGAATATGGCAGTTGAAGTTTGACTAGAAAAGCAAGGAATTTTTATTATAAGAGGGAATTTTCAAGTGCCCCTAGAGCCACCATGCCATGTGACTTTTCGATTCTAAGTTATTTCTTCGAATACACCACGCCGTGAACTACATTTCTAGTAGTGGAAGTGCTCAATCCGACCATGTTTGACTTTCCCTGGAATTGGACCAGGATCCCTAAAAATTGGGATTTTTGAGATTTTCAACAAAAAATTAATTTTTTATCGATTTTTCGAATTTCGATGAAAATTGACCCAAATTGGACTGAAATCTACTTTCAAAAATCAACCATAATTTCTTTTTCTTTACGAGTTGAGAGAGCTGCGACATGTGGAAATGTATGGAAAAGGATTCTTAAAGCGTAAGAATACAATAGAAACAAGAACCGAAGGAGGATGACCTCGAATATAGCAGTTGAAGTTTGACTAGAAAAGCAAGGAATTTTTGTTATAAGAGGGAATTTTCAAGTGCCCCTAGAGCCTCCATGCCATGTGACCTTTCGATTCTAAGTCATTTCTTCGAATACACCACGCCGTGAACTACATTTCTAGTAGTGGAAGTGCTCAATCCGACCATGTTTGACTTTCCCTGGAATTGGACCAGGATCCCTAAAAATTGGGATTTTTGAGATTTTCAACAAAAAAATTAATTTTTTACGATTTTTCGAATTTCGATGAAAATTGACCCAAATTGGACTGAAATCTACTTTCAAAAATCAACCATAATTTCTTTTTCTTTACGAGTTGAGAGAGCTGCGACATGTGGAAATGTATGGAAAAGGATTCTTAAAGCGTAAGAATACAATAGAAACAAGAACCGAAGGAGGATGACCTCGAATATAGCAGTTGAAGTTTGACTAGAAAAGCAAGGAATTTTTGTTATAAGAGGGAATTTTCAAGTGCCCCTAGAGCCTCCATGCCATGTGACCTTTCGATTCTAAGTCATTTCTTCGAATACACCACGCAGTGATCTACATTTCTAGTAGTGGAAATGCTCATTCCGACCATGATTGACTTTCCCTGGAATTGGACCAGGATCCCTAAAAATTGGGATTTTTGAGATTTTCAACAAAAAACTTAATTTTTTATGATTTTTCGAATTTCGATGAAAATTGACCCAAATTGGACTGAAATCTACTTTCAAAAATCAACCATAATTTCTTTTTCTTTACGAGTTGAGAGAGCTGCGACATGTGGAAATGTATGGAAAAGGATTCTTAAAGCGTAAGAATACAATAGAAACAAGAACCGAAGGAGGATGACCTCGAATATAGCAGTTGAAGTTTGACTAGAAAAGCAAGGAATTTTTGTTATAAGAGGGAATTTTCAAGTGCCCCTAGAGCCTCCATGCCATGTGACCTTTCGATTCTAAGTCATTTCTTCGAATACACCACGCAGTGATCTACATTTCTAGTAGTGGAAATGCTCATTCCGACCATGATTGACTTTCCCTGGAATTGGACCAGGATCCCTAAAAATTGGGATTTTTGAGATTTTCAACAAAAAACTTAATTTTTTATGATTTTTCGAATTTCGATGAAAATTGACCCAAATTGGACTGAAATCTACTTTCAAAAATCAACCATAATTTCTTTTTCTTTACGAGTTGAGAGAGCTGCGACATGTGGAAATGTATGGAAAAGGATTCTTAAAGCGTAAGAATACAATAGAAACAAGAACCGAAGGAGGATGACCTCGAATATAGCAGTTGAAGTTTGACTAGAAAAGCAAGGAATTTTTGTTATAAGAGGGAATTTTCAAGTGCCCCTAGAGCCTCCATGCCATGTGACCTTTCGATTCTAAGTTATTTCTTCGAATACAACTCGCAATGAACTACATTTCTAGTAGTGGAAATGCTCATTCCGACCATGATTGACTTTCCCTGGAATTGGACCAGGATCCCTAAAAATTGGGATTTTTAAGATTTTCAGTAAAAAAATTAATTTTTTATGATTTTTCGAATTTCGATGAAAATTGACCCAAATTGGACTGAAATCTACTTTCAAAAATCAACCATAATTTCTTTTTCTTTACGAGTTGAGAGAGCTGCGACATGTGGAAATGTATGGAAAAGGATTCTTAAAGCGTAAGAATACAATAGAAACAAGAACCGAAGGAGGATGACCTCGAATATAGCAGTTGAAGTTTGACTAGAAAAGCAAGGAATTTTTGTTATAAGAGGGAATTTTCAAGTGCCCCTAGACCCTCCATGCCATGTGACTTTTCGATTCTAAGTTATTTCTTCGAATACAACTCGCAATGAACTACATTTCTAGTAGTGGAAATGCTCATTCCGACCATGATTGACTTTCCCTGGAATTGGACCAGGATCCCTAAAAATTGGGATTTTTAAGATTTTCAGTAAAAAAATTAATTTTTTATGATTTTTTTGAATTTCGATGAAAATTGACCCAAAATGGACTGAAATCTACTTTCAAAAATCAACCATAATTTCTTTTTCTTTACGAGTTGAGAGAGCTGCGACATGTGGAAATGTATGGAAAAGGATTCTTTAAGCGTAAGAATACAATAGAAACAAGAACCGAGGAGAGGATGACCTCGAATATGGCAGTTGAAGTTTGACTAGAAAAGCAAGGAATTTTTGTTATAAGAGGGAATTTTCAAGTGCCCATAGAGCCACCATGCCATGTGACTTTTCGATTCTAAGTTATTTCTTCGAATACACCACGCAGTGAACTACATTTCTAGTAGTGGAAATGCTCATTCCGACCATGATTGACTTTCCCTGGAATTGGACCAGGATCCCTAAAAATTGGGATTTTTGAGATTTTCAACAAAAAATTAATTTTTTATGATTTTTCGAATTTCGATGAAAATTGACCCAAATTGGACTGAAATCTACTTTCAAAAATCAACCATAATTTCTTTTTCTTTACGAGTTGAGAGAGCTGCGACATGTGGAAATGTATGGAAAAGGATTCTTAAAGCGTAAGAATACAATAGAAACAAGAACCGAAGGAGGATGACCTCGAATATAGCAGTTGAAGTTTGACTAGAAAAGCAAGGAATTTTTGTTATAAGAGGGAATTTTCAAGTGCCCCTAGAGCCTCCATGCCATGTGACCTTTCGATTCTAAGTTATTTCTTCGAATACACCACGCAGTGAACTACATTTCTAGTAGTGGAAATGCTCATTCCGACCATGATTGACTTTCCCTGGAATTGGACCAGGATCCCTAAAAATTGGGATTTTTGAGATTTTCAACAAAAAACATAATTTTTTATGATTTTTCGAATTTCGATGAAAATTGACCCAAAATGGACTGAAATCTACTTTCAAAAATCAACCATAATTTCTTTTTCTTTACGAGTTGAGAGAGCTGCGACATGTGGAAATGTATGGAAAAGGATTCTTAAAGCGTAAGAATACAATAGAAACAAGAACCGAGGAGAGGATGACCTCGAATATGGCAGTTGAAGTTTGACTAGAAAAGCAAGGAATTTTTGTTATAAGAGGGAATTTTCAAGTGCCCCTAGAGCCACCATGCCATGTGACCTTTCGATTCTAAGTCATTTCTTCGAATACACCACGCAGTGATCTACATTTCTAGTAGTGGAAATGCTCATTCCGACCATGATTGACTTTCCCTGGAATTGGACCAGGATCCCTAAAAATTGGGATTTTTGAGATTTTCAACAAAAAACTTAATTTTTTATGATTTTTCGAATTTCGATGAAAATTGACCCAAATTGGACTGAAATCTACTTTCAAAAATCAACCATAATTTCTTTTTCTTTACGAGTTGAGAGAGCTGCGACATGTGGAAATGTATGGAAAAGGATTCTTAAAGCGTAAGAATACAATAGAAACAAGAACCGAAGGAGGATGACCTCGAATATAGCAGTTGAAGTTTGACTAGAAAAGCAAGGAATTTTTGTTATAAGAGGGAATTTTCAAGTGCCCCTAGAGCCTCCATGCCATGTGACCTTTCGATTCTAAGTTATTTCTTCGAATACACCACGCAGTGAACTACATTTCTAGTAGTGGAAATGCTCATTCCGACCATGATTGACTTTCCCTGGAATTGGACCAGGATCCCTAAAAATTGGGATTTTTAAGATTTTCAGTAAAAAAAATTATTTTTTATGATTTTTCGAATTTCGATGAAAATTGACCCAAAATGGACTGAAATCTACTTTTAAAAATCAACCATAATTTCTTTTTCTTTACGAGTTGAGAGAGCTGCGACATGTGGAAATGTGTGGAAAAGGATTCTTAAAGCGTAAGAATACAATAGAAACAAGAACCGAGGAGAGGATGACCTCGAATATGGCAGTTGAAGTTTGACTAGAAAAGCAAGGAATTTTTATTATAAGAGGGAATTTTCAAGTGCCCCTAGAGCCACCATGCCATGTGACTTTTCGATTCTAAGTTATTTCTTCGAATACAACTCGCAATGAACTACATTTCTAGTAGTGGAAATGCTCATTCCGACCATGATTGACTTTCCCTGGAATTGGACCAGGATCCCTAAAAATTGGGATTTTTAAGATTTTCAGTAAAAAAATTAATTTTTTATGATTTTTCGAATTTCGATGAAAATTGACCCAAATTGGACTGAAATCTACTTTCAAAAATCAACCATAATTTCTTTTTCTTTACGAGTTGAGAGAGCTGCGACATGTGGAAATGTATGGAAAAGGATTCTTAAAGCGTAAGAATACAATAGAAACAAGAACCGAAGGAGGATGACCTCGAATATAGCAGTTGAAGTTTGACTAGAAAAGCAAGGAATTTTTGTTATAAGAGGGAATTTTCAAGTGCCCCTAGAGCCTCCATGCCATGTGACCTTTCGATTCTAAGTTATTTCTTCGAATACAACTCGCAATGAACTACATTTCTAGTAGTGGAAATGCTCATTCCGACCATGATTGACTTTCCCTGGAATTGGACCAGGATCCCTAAAAATTGGGATTTTTAAGATTTTCAGTAAAAAAAATTATTTTTTATGATTTTTCGAATTTCGATGAAAATTGACCCAAAATGGACTGAAATCTACTTTTAAAAATCAACCATAATTTCTTTTTCTTTACGAGTTGAGAGAGCTGCGACATGTGGAAATGTGTGGAAAAGGATTCTTAAAGCGTAAGAATACAATAGAAACAAGAACCGAGGAGAGGATGACCTCGAATATGGCAGTTGAAGTTTGACTAGAAAAGCAAGGAATTTTTATTATAAGAGGGAATTTTCAAGTGCCCCTAGAGCCACCATGCCATGTGACCGTTTCGATTCTAAGTTATTTCTTCGAATACAACTCGCAGTGAACTACATTTCTAGTAGTGGAAATGCTCATTCCGACCATGATTGACTTTCCCTGGAATTGGACCAGGATCCCTAAAAATTGGGATTTTTGAGATTTTCAACAAAAAAATTAATTTTTTATGATTTTTTTGAATTTCGATGAAAATTGACCCAAAATGGACTGAAATCTACTTTCAAAAATCAACCATAATTTCTTTTTCTTTACGAGTTGAGAGAGCTGCGACATGTGGAAATGTATGGAAAAGGATTCTTTAAGCGTAAGAATACAATAGAAACAAGAACCGAGGAGAGGATGACCTCGAATATGGCAGTTGAAGTTTGACTAGAAAAGCAAGGAATTTTTATTATAAGAGGGAATTTTCAAGTGCCCCTAGAGCCACCATGCCATGTGACTTTTCGATTCTAAGTTATTTCTTCGAATACAACTCGCAATGAACTACATTTCTAGTAGTGGAAATGCTCATTCCGACCATGATTGACTTTCCCTGGAATTGGACCAGGATCCCTAAAAATTGGGATTTTTAAGATTTTCAGTAAAAAAATTAATTTTTTATGATTTTTTCGAATTTCGATGAAAATTGACCCAAATTGGACTGAAATCTACTTTCAAAAATCAACCATAATTTCTTTTTCTTTACGAGTTGAGAGAGCTGCGACATGTGGAAATGTATGGAAAAGGATTCTTAAAGCGTAAGAATACAATAGAAACAAGAACCGAAGGAGGATGACCTCGAATATAGCAGTTGAAGTTTGACTAGAAAAGCAAGGAATTTTTGTTATAAGAGGGAATTTTCAAGTGCCCCTAGAGCCTCCATGCCATGTGACCTTTCGATTCTAAGTCATTTCTTCGAATACACCACGCAGTGATCTACATTTCTAGTAGTGGAAATGCTCATTCCGACCATGATTGACTTTCCCTGGAATTGGACCAGGATCCCTAAAAATTGGGATTTTTGAGATTTTCAACAAAAAACTTAATTTTTTATGATTTTTCGAATTTCGATGAAAATTGACCCAAAATGGACTGAAATCTACTTTTAAAAATCAACCATAATTTCTTTTTCTTTACGAGTTGAGAGAGCTGCGACATGTGGAAATGTATGGAAAAGGATTCTAAAAACGTAAGAATACAATAAAAACAAGAACAGAAGCAAGATGACCTCGAATATAGCAGTTCAAGTTTGACCAGAAAAGCAAGGAATTTTTATTATAAGAGGGAATTTTCAAGTGCCCCAAGACCAGCCATGCCATGTGACCTTTCGATTCTAAGTCACTTCTTCGAATACACCACGCAGTGAACTACATTTCTAGTAGTGGAAATGCTCATTCCGACCATGATTGACTTTCCCTCAAATTGAACCAGGAACCCAAAAAATTGGGATTTTTAAGATTTTCAAAAAAAACATAATTTTTTATGATTTTTCGAATTTCGATGAAAATTGACCCAAAATGGACTGAAATCTACTTTCAAAAATCAACCATAATTTCTTTTTCTTTACGAGTTGAGAGAGCTGCGACATGTGGAAATGTATGGAAAAGGATTCTTAAAGCGTAAGAATACAATAGAAACAAGAACCGAAGGAGGATGACCTCGAATATAGCAGTTGAAGTTTGACTAGAAAAGCAAGGAATTTTTATTATAAGAGGGAATTTTCAAGTGCCCCTAGAGCCACCATGCCATGTGACCTTTCGAATCTAAGTCATTTCTTCGAATACAACACGCAATGAACTACATTTCTAGTAGTGGAAATGCTCATTCCGACCATGATTGACTTTCCCTGGAATTGGACCAGGATCCCTAAAAATTGGGATTTTTAAGATTTTCAACAAAAAAATTAATTTTTTATGATTTTTCGAATTTCGATGAAAATTGACCCAAAATGGACTGAAATCTACTTTCAAAAATCAACCATAATTTCTTTTTCTTTACGAGTTGAGAGAGCTGCGACATGTGGAAATGTATGGAAAAGGATTCTTAAAGCGTAAGAATACAATAGAAACAAGAACCGAAGGAGGATGACCTCGAATATAGCAGTTGAAGTTTGACTAGAAAAGCAAGGAATTTTTGTTATAAGAGGGAATTTTCAAGTGCCCCTAGAGCCACCATGCCATGTGACCTTTCGATTCTAAGTCATTTCTTCGAATACACCACGCAGTGATCTACATTTCTAGTAGTGGAAATGCTCATTCCGACCATGATTGACTTTCCCTGGAATTGGACCAGGATCCCTAAAAATTGGGATTTTTGAGATTTTCAACAAAAAACTTAATTTTTTATGATTTTTCGAATTTCGATGAAAATTGACCCAAAATGGACTGAAATCTACTTTCAAAAATCAACCATAATTTCTTTTTCTTTACGAGTTGAGAGAGCTGCGACATGTGGAAATGTATGGAAAAGGATTCTTAAAGCGTAAGAATACAATAGAAACAAGAACCGAAGGAGGATGACCTCGAATATAGCAGTTGAAGTTTGACTAGAAAAGCAAGGAATTTTTGTTATAAGAGGGAATTTTCAAGTGCCCATAGAGCCACCATGCCATGTGACCTTTCGATTCTAAGTCATTTCTTCGAATACACCACGCAGTGATCTACATTTCTAGTAGTGGAAATGCTCATTCCGACCATGATTGACTTTCCCTGGAATTGGACCAGGATCCCTAAAAATTGGGATTTTTGAGATTTTCAACAAAAAACTTAATTTTTTATGATTTTCGAATTTCGATGAAAATTGACCCAAAATGGACTGAAATCTACTTTCAAAAATCAACCATAATTTCTTTTTCTTTACGAGTTGAGAGAGCTGCGACATGTGGAAATGTATGGAAAAGGATTCTTAAAGCGTAAGAATACAATAGAAACAAGAACCGAAGGAGGATGACCTCGAATATAGCAGTTGAAGTTTGACTAGAAAAGCAAGGAATTTTTATTATAAGAGGGAATTTTCAAGTGCCCCTAGAGCCACCATGCCATGTGACCTTTCGATCCTAAGTCATTTCTTCGAATACAACACGCAATGAACTACATTTCTAGTAGTGGAAATGCTCATTCCGACCATGATTGACTTTCCCTGGAATTGGACCAGGATCCCTAAAAATTGGGATTTTTAAGATTTTCAGTAAAAAAAATTATTTTTTATGATTTTTCGAATTTCGATGAAAATTGACCCAAAATGGACTGAAATCTACTTTCAAAAATCAACCATAATTTCTTTTTCTTTACGAGTTGAGAGAGCTGCGACATGTGGAAATGTATGGAAAAGGATTCTTAAAGCGTAAGAATACAATAGAAACAAGAACCGAAGGAGGATGACCTCGAATATAGCAGTTGAAGTTTGACTAGAAAAGCAGGAATTTTTATTATAAGAGGGAATTTTCAAGTGCCCCTAGAGCCACCATGCCATGTGACCTTTCGATTCTAAGTTATTTCTTCGAATACAACACGCAATGAACTACATTTCTAGTAGTGGAAATGCTCAATCCGACCATGATTGACTTTCCCTGGAATTCGACCAGGATCCCTAAAAATTGGGATTTTTAAGATTTTCAACAAAAAAATAATTTTTTATAATTTTTCCAATTTCCATGAAAATTGACAAAAAAGGGACTAAAATCTACTTTCAAAAATCAACCATAATTTCTTTTTCTTTACGAGTTGAGAGAGCTGCGACATGTGGAAATGTATGGAAAAGGATTCTTAAAGCGTAAGAATACAATAGAAACAAGAACCGAAGGAGGATGACCTCGAATATAGCAGTTGAAGTTTGACTAGAAAAGCAAGAAATTTTTATTATAAGAGGGAATTTGCAAGTACCCCTAGACCACATGCCATATGACATTTCGATTCCAAGTATTTCTTCGAATACACCACGCAGTGAACAACATTTCTAGTAGTGAAAATGAGCATTGACCATGATTGAATATCCATCCAATTGGACCAGGACATAAAAATGGGGATTTTGGAGATTTTAAAAAAAAAAAATAATTTTTGAAAATTTTTCGAATATATGAAAATAGACCCAAAAACACTAAAATCTACTATTAAAAATCTAACATATTTATCTTTGATTTAAAGTATTTTTTTTTTCCTTATCAATTCTCTTACTCAATTTATTATCAGTCAAGTATTTAAAGCAATCTTCCCTGGGAATATGTGCGACATAAACTTCATTTCATTTTGCTTAATAACCTTTTTAATTTCTCTTCTAGTTCATTTATGTTATGTCTGAAGTGCTCATTGTTACCCTTAGAATAGTGAGTGTTGTATGGGTTGGTTAATATTCTCTTTGTGTTCCATGAAATGAGTTTCCTTCAGTATTGTATTTTGCGCTGAGTGCAAAGAGAAGTCTGTTCCATATCTTTCTCTATGCATTCTTTCTGGTCTGCTCACCCTGGCATCTTTAGTAGTATAGGTTAGATTACCATCACATCGTTGTTATCATGTGCTTTTTGAGGAACCATAGCTAGGAGGGATTTCAATTCGTGTGTACACTAATTATATTGCTTAATCAGCTCAGCTTGACTTGGCATTATCTTTTTTGAATTCAAAAATTCATTATTGCTAGCGAAGTAAGGGGCGAAAGTTCGAATGAGGAGCTGTCAGTGGTACCATGCGATTCTCCTTCAAAAGGAAGGGAGATGGAATCTCCAACTTAGACAAGGTACCTGAAAGCTGAGATACTCGATGTATAAATTTAAGACCAACTTTTGCTAATTGCGAGCTTCCTGAGTATATTTCCTTGATAATTTTAACAATGATGTTATTCAAACTTATCTTAAACCACGAATCTCTCTTGACTGCTGCTCTTTTCCTCTCTGGACTTAACACTTTCCTCTTTGTGTTATTTAGGGCTACATAGAGGGTTCTCTTGCTATCTAATGGATTTCAATAAAGATGGAGTGTTCTTACGAAAAAGGATGCAGAGGAATCATAATTTATAATAGGAAATTGATAAAATAATATTAATAATTAATAATGATGATGGAGGAAAGTGAAATAGAGGCAAAGAAAGGAGTGGCTCAATGGAGCAGGCTATCGCCGATGTTGTTCAACATATACCTTCAAGATGCAATCTACTCACAACTAGAACTTCGTTTGCTGATAAAATAAGGGAAACTGTTGGCATTTGCAGATGACATCTTAATCAACATTAAAAATAAAACTCAGATAAAGAAGGTACTAAAGTGTTTCAATGAAATTGAAATCTCCCATAATCTTAAACTAAAAACAAAAAAAACTTTATTCGTGAGTGACTCGAAAGAATTTTATGGGGTAGAAGAAATTGAGGGAATAAAAAAAGTACAAGAAGTAAAATACTTGGGCATGAATATCTGTCTAGATACAAAAACCTTTTTGAAGAAAACTTGGGAGGAAATAAAAAAAAACAACACTGATGTATTAAAGTCCAACAAGATCAAACAACCCAACAATTTGTGATACCATAATGGTGGCATAGATTTGATCATTGGTCATTTACAAATACACACCATTCGTAGCAACGAAATATATAAAGCTGGAAGAGATAGACAAAATTGAGACCTAACTAAAACGAATCGCTTTCAAAAATCCTAGAGATTTCAACAACAAAATACTGCAAAATGTTACGCAAATGAAAGAAAGTGGAACAAAAGATATTATTTAGCAACTTGTTTGGAAGAACATGAAAAGTGATAAAGGAAACCTAGACAAATTAATTATACCAAAGCAAGCAGAGACCCAAATTCAGGAAAACCAGTAGAAACTCTAAAAGAGAAAAAAACTTTTCCTAACAAAGAAGGTGATGGATACAATGATGGCTATAAGCTAAGGAAGGACAATAGTAAACTACGGATTGAGCCATTATTGTAACGTCCAAAAAACATTTGTAAACTTGAATCATATGAAAGAATGCTACTTAATGAATTAGGTTGGGGACCCAACAAGATTTAGCAGAATAGTGAGGAACCACAGACTAATTGACTTAGACAATAAGACATAAATAGAAATCATTGCAAAAATGATATGGCTTGATGAAAGAATCATGGGATTGGAGCAACATGGGTACTTCTAGAAGGTGAAAAAGTTGTTTAGAATAACTTACGTGAAAAAGCAACAGATTAACGAAATGGGCATCAAATTGGAAAACATACGATCAATCTGAACATCCAAGATGTAATTAAACTGACCATGAGATATGTAAGGAGGAAGATAGTAGCAGTAATGAATTACACTTTCTCTTTTTATATCAGTGGTAATTTTAAGCACATTTATTTTATTTTAAGTTATTATCTATCTATCTAGTGGTGGGGGAAAAGCTAAGATGAAGTAGAAGATGACGATGATTATTCATTTAAATTTGTAAGTAACATTTTATAATATATGTAATTATTTTTAATAAATGCATTTTTAGCCTAGGAACAGTACAGACCGAGTTGAGTTGACACTTCGTAGAGGAGCATTAAGAAGACGGAAATACCCTTATACTTAAACTGATGAATGAAGATACTAATGATGATGGTTTAATGGGAAAGATGTTTGTATTTCTCCATTTTTAATATATTTATAAAGTGTTTTATATATAATCATAACCAATCATCTATTTTTCCTATTTCTTATCATAAATTCTTAAACAGTTTACCTTGCACTCTTCACTAGTTGGCCTCAATCAATGTAGTTCCCATTCACTCTATCACTAAGGTACTAACAATGACTTCTTCACACCAAATGGAGCTAGCTTAGATGCCAAGTGAGTAGCCGTTGATGTATACTAAGGTAGTAGTGAATAAAAGAATTTCTATCACGAAATCTCATTATGCACTCTCGTTTATACAATCAGTCCCAGCTCTAATGTAGTTGCCGCATCATGCTCCACATACTCTCACTGCAACTAAGACTACTTGGCATTCACAAATACAAATCTTTCAACAGCCCATAGAGTCACATGTATTGTAGGTCTTGCTTGAAACGGTAGTTTGATTGTTGGACGATACAAGGCCATTGGTATGCTTTGGCGGCCTTGCGATGTTGCCAATCAATGGAGAATACTTCTATGTGATGACTTTGTTCCATCTTTACGCTGTGACATGCTGGAGACGCTCTTGCACCGCCATGTTAGACATTCGCTGATCTGGGCTGGATCAAGAACACTCATGCCTTCCTCTTCACTAGTGCTGTGTAGGTTGAGACACTATAGTAACCATGTATGACAGCTAGGAATCATTTTTAAGTTTGATTAATTAATCATATTAAAAGTTATAAATACTAGTCAATTTAATTTGGTTGCATATTGATTTGTGATAGAGCCCCTTAATAAATATAAATATATAAGCACTTAGTGATTAAAACAAAAAGCAACCAAATATCTATAATAATATTCTTATATTCAAATTTAAATTAATTTTTTTCAATTTCGAATTCAATATCGAATTATTCTATTATATTAAATATTCTAAAACTTTCATGATAAATATTTTTTCGTTACAATTAAGAAATTGTATAGATAAAAGTTAAGAAAAAGTAATTCAATTGAAATATATTTATTAAAAAATATTTCAATTATCTAATAAGTAAATATACTATTAAGATTATTTGCATTAATTATGATAGAATTGATGGAATATTACCAGCATGAAGCAATCGGAGAAGAATACTTTCAGTGTACAAAGAAGTCATCCAAGAGGAAAAGAAATCAATTTAGAAATTTATAAAATATTTATATGTTAATTCATATAAGAATCTTAATAATTAAACATCCCAAAACCTTTAAGTTTATGTAAATTACAAAAAGAACACTAAAAACTTAGATAAATTCATAATCTTTAAGGAGATTGTTGCTAACTTCAATTCTACAGACGAATAAGAAATATTTGATTGTTTGGGTAAAAATATTTAGAGATTCGAGCGGTAGCAATGCAGCAATAGATGAAAGGAGACAATAAACAACAAAAAGCAGCTAAAAACAAAGACTATTGAAATCGCATTATACCCTCAAAACATGAAAAGATAAAAAAGTACTGGAAAATCTAGATTTAATTGGACTCACTGAGATACATAGATTAGTTGGGATAAACTACAAAAACGATACAAAGACTCAACAGGATAGAAACTGAAGAGTATTGGTTTTTGACAGTTGCATTTTCTAGTTGAAAATAATCAAATCATTAAGATAGCTCATTTGTAGCTCATTTAATTTAATTTATAATATGTTGAAGGATTTCTACTACAAATAGCAATAGCTCACATTCCCTCACATCCTACACTGATGAGCGTAAAGAGTTATAAGACAGATTATATTACATGATAAAATCACTGAAATATAAATGTAGGAAACAGAAAAATTAAAGTAATGGATGATTCCAACTTCTAAATTAAGGAGACAGATAAAGATTAAACAAAGAAGTTCTCAAAAAACGGTTACTATGGGAATAAAAACTAACAACAAAGGCAATCTACTATAAAAAATATTTTAATTTATAATAAGCAATATACAATTAATGAATATAATTGAAATAAATACTTTTCATCGGTATTCTTAACGATATCCTAAAGGAAAGAGTAGATATATCAGAAAATATGCCGCTTAATTATACAACAAAGCAGCATAAGATGTGTACTACATGTTTGGAAGAGTATTTATAAGGTTTATCTCTCCTTTTGAGGATAATAATATGAAAAGATTAATTACCAATGAATAAGGTTGGAGATATTAAACTCATTAAGCAATTAACCACATTATTCATAGAACTTATCTCTATATTTAGTTGTCTTCGAGAGAATTTTTAAACCAGTGGGCAGTTAAATATTAATCTTTTATAACAATGCTGATTGTTTCAATTTATAAGATTTCAGTGCTATTTTACAGACGTCATTATCCTTTTTATTATAATTCCTATTCTTCTCCGTTTATAATCGACATCTTTTATCTAATTTTTTCTTTCAATAATTAAATTATAATCGAAGTGAGAGGAACATAAGAGCGAAATGCCAAATTCTGGCCTACACAAAGAACTTCATTTCAACCCTCATCAGAGGATCCAGACTCAAAGACATCATCGACATCATCATCTCGGAGTCTATGAACAACGATTGGGGACATCTCACCATACAAAAAGTTATTTACGGTGCCAAGAAAGTTGCCTAGATAAACCCATCCCTAATCTTCAAACTAAGATATGAAACCAAAATCAGAGCCCACAACTAAAACAACCACTACGTTGCAAACTGGCTAGAACTTCTAGCTTAATTACTTTACCTAGTCTAAGTCAACAACAAATGGATCCCTAAAGCATAACAGCCATCTATTGATTTTGGAAACCTGGACGCCCAATCCCCAGAGTTCATTCCCTAGCCTTCCTCCCGCATTAACACCAAAATTGACTTCCATCCACTTACCAGTGCCTTCTCACAATTCCAAAACAGATACTCTCAATAAGAGATCGTTAACCTTAACCAACAACTCCTACAGGAAGAGCAGGAATACCTAAATTCACAATGCGCCATTCTCAAAGCGCCATTAGACAAATCTAGTTCACTAGACTACGACTCTGAAGCCAACATCTCCTTCTATGAAGGAGATGAAGAATCCTTGACGTCATTAAATAAAATTCTTATCAAGTAAGAGCTTTTAACAATTACTAAGGAATCACTCTTTAATAAGATTTCTTACTAGGAAAATTTCTAAAGTGATTCATAATTAATATCAAAATTTTAATCATTATTAAACATGAGTAACCACAGAGACGCCCAAATTAACGACAAAGCTTCCATAGATATCAAAGCTCTACTAGACTTCTATAAGTCCAAGACAGACCTTGCCTACTAAGCCCTCATCAAAGAGTCTAACAACGGCACGAAAGTCTCAGCTAAGACCCTTTTCTAAGCACTAAAACTCAATGAACAGATTGTCTCGCTAAGAATCCAATCAGCAACCTAAGGTCTTTCTAACACAATTGCTTACTACTTTGTGCAAGTCGAGGACATCCTCGATAGAGACACCAAAGCTTAACACACCATAGCTAACAACCTTAACTTACCCAAACAAATCAAAACATTGAGTAAGATTTTCAAAAAAATAGGTGACGATATTAATTAATATAGCGTGAAGAAATGATGAAGCAATATATATACTACGAATTAAAACATGGAATAAATATAAAATGTAAATGATTTATATACTAAAATCTATAAAATAACTTAAGTTTGACTAACATATTGTACTATTAATTATGTTTGATTTATTAAGTTATTTTATTTTGCTAAAGAAATATTATTAATCTAAGATTTACTCAATATTAATACTATAAATATATTGAGTAAACTTAAGTACATTTTGTCAAAAAGCTGTAACATATTTTATATAATTTATTTTTTGTAATAGGGTATAATTGTTATTATAATAATAGCTTAATCATTAAATTTGAATAGTTAGATTAGAATTATTCATGCATAGTTTTAATTAAAAAAATATAAACTAAAACTAATGAACTTTTAGGATAAAATGAACTATCATTTACTCACATATAAATATTACAAATAGTTCAATTATGATAAGCAAGAAATAATTTTTATATAAGTTTTAAAGTAATAATCAAACAATTTAATTAATATATATATATAATGTAAGGCAATCGAAAAATGTTGGGCAATATTTCTCGATTGCCTTACATTTCCAGTAAATAAAGTCATGTAAAATAATAAAGTTATTAAAAATTATATTAAATTATAAGTTATAAATGTATTAATCATTAAAATCACCTGAATATTTAAAATTTTGACCAATTCCTCAAGACCATCGACAAATTGAAGTCATATGACTAAGACGTCATAATGTACTGCAACACAGACTAAGACCACATGCTCAACACAAATACTATTAGATTTAAAACACCTTGGAACTTCTTCAAGAATCTCTCAAGCGACTTCATCTTCTTCATGAAAGAAAATTTTAAATTTCTTATTTCCCTCGGTCTTATTAAATTCTCGGTTAAAATCTTATATGTTTAATCATCAATTAAATACAAACAAATAAATACCGACTCTGTCGCTTTCCTAAAACAAGACTGCAGAAGACAAAGCCAGAATCAAAACAAGGGTAGAAAAATGAAAAACAAACAAATACAACCAAGAAAACCCAGTAGAAACAACAGAAAGAGAAGAAACAACCAAAGGAACTGAGTTCCTTTTTTAATTATATGCTCGGGGGGTTGAAGCCCTCGATGCGAGTTAATTATTATTATTATTATTATTATTATTATTATTATTATTTTTTCTTTCATCACTTCTTCTAGGTAGGATAGATGATTTTAAATAAATACTTTGCACTTCTTGATGCAGTTTTAATCTAGCAAAACAGTATTACTGCCTTAATTATAAATGAACCTCATAAGATTATTCAAACATAATTATCCTGCGAAGTTTATTCTTAAATGAGTACAATTGTTGTATTTAGTATAGAGAGAGACCTTTACTTCTTATTTATAGATCCTTATTTAAATTTAAGAATTGTTTTATATTGTTTCATACTTATTACATGGTGAAATGCAGTCATTTTTATTATCATTAAAGCTTAATCTTACTTTTAAAGTAAGAAATATCACTTTGCTATTATTAAGGAAAGAATTAAACTACAATTCTCTTCAATCCATTTCATGGATAACTCTATAATTTTCATAAAAAGTTGTTCTTTTTAATAGTTGTTGATTTTTAGTTAAATTTACTATTCTAATACGGAAACATAAAAAAATACTGATTTCATATTTGAACTCATGAACCAACGAATATGTGTTATATAAAAACACGATTATGCCTTTCAAAGTAATATAGTGTTCAGAATTTATATTTTAGTTAAATTAATCGAAATAATACTATACTGATAAGGTTCCTAAGTATATTTTTAAATTAATCATTAATAGCATGTTTATAATAGTTTCAAATATATATATATACAATTCTAAACACAATGGAATAAATTATTAATGAAAGTAATATAAAAATAACAACTATTTATAGCTATTTTTCGATGAATATGGATCATTTAATAATAAATAAACAACCACTTATAAGGTAATTGCTAGTGTAATAAATATATAGTATTAATAAAGCACTTAACTCATATTTACAAGAGTTATTAACAACACCTATAATTATGTGCTTAATAATAAATCTTGTTATAATTCTATATTTTAAAGAGACAATGACAATTTAAATTAATAAGCTGCAAATGTGAAATTGCAAATATTCACAAAATTATATTTTATTACAGTGCATAATGTATACAGTTTCAAAAATTTATATTATTATTTTTTATAGAAATAGATACTTGTAAGACAACTAGAAAGCTACATGTTATAATATTCAACAGGATGAATACAATGTTTGTAAAATAACTTAGTAAATTATGATTATCTAGCAAAGGAATATCACTTACTTATTCAAGCAAAGTCGATATAAAGGCACAACATGAAAGATCTAAAATTACAAATAAACTGATTTTTATTGATATAGATAGGTAGATAATAACTAAAGGCAATTAAAAGTTCACAAATGCATATAGTGAAATATATAATGATACATCCCATCATTCTTTTTCTTCATTCTAATTTGATTTATGTTTTCCTACAATATTTTTACTGATCATCTCCTCCTTAATGATATTGTTCGCCAGATTGTAGTTTAAATCTAGATTAATCTAGGTTTGGTTGTTTCCTAACTTCTTTTCTCACCCTTATACTACTATTAATTCTGAATGAAGGGGCAGTTTTTAACTTCTGCTTGATATTGGTATATTTCGCCAAAGTACCCTCCTTACACTTTATGATATTGTTCAATTTGTGATTTGATTCTCTAATCTAGAATTTGTTAGTTCTAAATGTACATTTGAGTATTGAAGTTTGTGAGTTAAGTTACGTTCTCTTCTTATAATTGCATCATATTCCTCCTATTTGTAATTGCTTAATGTCCTTTTCTTCTAATATATGCAATATTTCCCGATCTTCATTCTCATGTACTCAACTTCAAGGTTAAATATTAGATTGTACCTCTGCATCATAATTTAAATTCCGAGAATATTTGGAATATAGGTTCCCTGGTAATTCCAGCGCAAGATGATTCATTATTAAAATAGATATTACCCACAATCTTATGGGTGGTTCTATTTTTGGTTAATTTCGGGTTTATAGGCAATCTTCAATTCTTAGAAATCTTTTCTCAAGATCTCAGTTATCAATTGGTTTAATTGGTATAACTATTTTTTGCATTATATTATATAATGGAAAGTTGAGTAGTAATATGAAAAATTTATTATTATATAATATATTCATTAGTTGATGTTGCTGGAGTAGCTAATTATACATTGAAATTTGTAAGTTATAATAATCTTATCAAGAATATTTATATTAAAGCAATACCAGACACAATAATACTAAACTAAAGACTTGAGAGACAATAGTTCAAAGCATATAATTTGAGGAAAGGATGGCAAAATACAAGATATTTTTATAGTGATATTTGTGATAATAAAGCTTTATCTAAATAACATTTTCTTTATTTTCTATATTAATTTTTGTACTTTAAATCTATATCAAAATTAATTGATTTACCAATTTTAAATTGCTTTTCCTCATTATATCAAGACTTTCTATTTGTTTTTAGTATCGTAGACCTTCTCCTATCCTGTATACTTAGGAATTCTTAGTATCATCCAATTTCTGCAGCTTTTCAAGATATTCTAGCAGCTCACTGCTCATAAGATCTTGAGGCTTTATCCAAAATTTATTGTTTCCTGTCACCTATTTTCTCTCCCTAATAAATTTTTATATCTGCCTTACTTCTTTGTCAATAAGAACTAAAAGATGGAGGATCAATATTGTATTCTTTTCTCGGAGAACTACTCTTCTTCTATATTTTATACTGGTATCTCCATAGTTTTCTCTTCATTGTCCTTCCATCAATTAAGTCCTCAGTGCCACCTTTAGTTTAATTCCCTTCAGTGGTATTACTTCTTTATTAACATGTCCTACTCTGGCATCCCCTTTCATCAAGCTTCCTTTATATCTTAATGTCCTCTGAAGAGGGCTTTCTTTATCATATTTATTGTGCTTGTACAACAAAATATAATAACTATTGTTGTAACTAGGGGGGACCACCCCTTTTTCTTATGTATGATTTCATCGAAGGCTTGGTATATTACCTCCGAAAGATCTGTAAAGTTTTTGAGCCTCATCTAGACTTCTTGAACTCAAGTTTTGCCATCTTAATGCTTATTAGAGCTAATCTATTGTAATTGAATCTAAATTATTCCCGTTTTTGGATTAGTCTATCCAATCGTCAGTATCCTTAAAAATACCAATAATTTATTTATAGGATCTTTCTGGTATTTGTACACTATTGATTCTAGAATTTCCAGATCTTTTATTTTATCTCTATAAATATACCTAGATAGTTTTACTTTCAACCAAAACTATTCATTGATTCTCACATCGCTTCTGTAGCTCTCCACTTAACTTCTATACCTCTGCAGGTGATATTTCATTTTCTGTTGTTTCATCTTATTATTTATTTTCTTTTATCTTTTAATTATATGATTCTCCCCTTTTAATGTTTTATTTTTGAATTTTGATTGAATATTTTCTTTAACTTTCGCAATGCACATCTCACTGTTTATTTATGAATCCCTTCTTTTGGAAATTTAGATATTTGATTAACATTCTATGATTTCTGTTGTTTTTAACTTCTATTAATTCCTTACATAGCTACAATGGCTACTCTGAATAACTTTTTAATATTTTGGTAATAACAACATCTCTCCAGCCCACTCATTCTATTATCAAGCCACATCATGTTTGCTTCAATTTCTTCAAAGGTTCTATAGTTAAAATCGACCAATTAGTATTTATAAATAGAAATAGATTGATTTAAATTAAGATTATATAATAAAATAAGTTAGAATGAGAAGTTGTATGTTCAAATAATTAAAGCAAGTTGCAATTTCTCAGTATTAATTTTTATTTCTAAACTCTCAACAATATTACAGAACAGTAGTGGTGAAAAACGAGAACTTCGGGAGAACAGAGAAAGACAACGAAGAGAATAAATAATTCATGTTAATGCAGATTTATATGTTTTAAATAATTTACTATTAATTCATTATAACTTGTGATTTTATTAAACACTGTTAGGCCTACCACTTCATTGATTAAAGAGTGGGTTCTCTTATAGTTTGCATTTACAAATGTATAGTGAACACTACAATAGTGATACATACTGTAATTTACTACTGTACTTACCTAACTTATTGCCATCTTTGTATCTATAACATTCTCAGTTAAGAGTTACTTGATCCTTTTTATGAGTTCATTCTTCTATTTCTTTATAATTGCTTTTGGCTTAGTTTCTGAAAGAACTTTACCAGTGTTGGCTTCACTAATTTCAAGTATTTCTGTACCAACTAATAAATGATATAACTCTTTATACTTTCCAAAAGTTGAGTAACTATCCTTAGAATTTAATATATGAGGTATTTTTGAATTTCTAAAACTAACTTTTGATTGCATTTTTATTGTGTTGATATCCACAATCTTGATATATTAAGATAACACAAGTGGTGTATTCTCGTATATTACTAGGGATCTGATATGAGCAGTCCTTATAATATCTCATATTGTCGAGTTGCTTGACTAAGTAAGGTTTTGATAAAAGTTGTTATGTTCTACCAAGATAAAATTAGTTTAATTCTTTTGTGTTCAAGCAAACTTAAGCCCTTAATATTTTATCTTTAAACCTTTTAATATCTTCTTCTTCTTCATATACTTTCTTAATTCTTTTACATTACTCATGAATTGAGGTTTATCGTGTTCAATTTCAGGGTGTGTTTTGATCTATCTATTTCCTTAAAATACACAATCACAATTTTCAATTGTTATTATTATTAAATCATTACTAAAGTTTGAAGGTTCTCTTATTCGATCAATGATACCAGTTCTTTTTTTAACAGCATAATGAATTTTGTTAGTATATTTTGAAGAGCATCGGGGATAAACTGCTACCATTTACCGCATCTTTCTTTGCTTCGCTTTTTTCTCCTTCTTACGTGATTTTGAGATTCTTATTTAATACTTTGATTATTTTAATATTAAACTTTTTAAAGAATTTATTTGAGTTTCCTCATCGATATGTTTTCCTTCAAGACGGGCTTATATGCGTTTCACAAATCTAAAAATACTTAGGCTTATCTATCTTTGCTCTTACTCCTTAATTCTATTATATGCTCCAAAAAACAATTTAATCAGAATATATGAGTGCTCTAATTCTCTTTAAACCCACTCTAATAGTTTCCTGTTTGAAGCAATTAATTTTTAATCACTGAGTTTAAACATTATAAATCGATAAATTTAAATTCTTCTCTTTATCTTATATTATTTTATATAAACCTTTTTGGCATTAATTTTTTTATGAATCATATTCTCGAGTTTACAATTATTGCACTTGTGTTCATGATATCGAGGTATTACTTTCTTGAATTCTCACTTCGCTGTATCAGTCTTCCTTCTTTTATTAATTGCGGAAAAATCCCTATTTTCATCCAATCAGCTACCTTGTTGCTCACTATATTCATGAGTATATCTAATTTTGCTATGATGTTTCCATTTAATCTATCATGCAGTATTGCTTTATTAAAACTGTATTGTTAGGTGCAATTTAGGTTTCTTTTATTTCAAAGGTCTTTATTTATTATCTTTGTATGTTATGTTAACTGCACTAAATATTTGTAGAATATACTATAACATCTATTATCTTGACTAACTTATCAATATATTAGTTTAATATTAGAGTTGAACTCTTTCAACGTATATTGTCAATCCTTAACTGGGTTCAGTTTCAGCTCAATTCTTATGGGTTTTAAGTCTATTTACTAAGTAAAACAATTCTCTTATATTTTTTTATATTAACCATAGTTCCATGTCTCTGATGACTCCATTCCATTGTTCAATTAAGTCTAGATTTGCTCTTTTCTAAATATAGCCGCTACATTATATCATCTATTGAGGGTATTTATTAACGAATTTATAATATTAATTTGCTTTTACAGTTCATTTTCAAATTATTTCCTTAATAATAGTTAAAGATCTACTTATAACATATCTCTTCCTTAGTTTAAGAAATTAACTTAACATTACTTCACTGTTTTAATGGCAATTCTATATTTTCTGTCAAATTAAGGCATCATAATTATTATTCAGTTTTAGTAAAATTAAATGTGGGCGGGAAGTCTCAATCTTTCTAATTACTAAAAGTATGTCTCCTCATTAGCATTTAATCTATTTCCTTTAAGTTTAAGTAAGAATAAGAATTAATAATGATCCTAGTTTTAATAAATATACTTTATAATAAATAATAATTTAATCTAAAATAAAAAGACTTAATCGATGATAAAAATGCAAAAATATAAGAAAAATATTAAGTGGGAACTCAAAAAAGATGAATATATTCAAAAAATAATAATAAAAAGTCTTGATAAACATCAATCATGCCTTATATAAGTATTATAATTAAATATAAATAAAAATCTGTAACTTGGATATTTTTGTTGTAAATAACTTGTTTAAAGCTATTAATCTATAAAAACTAGTACTAGACAATCCAATTAAAATATGCTTTATTTAAGGAAGAAAAAAAAAACATTAAAATCATGAATAAAGTAAACTATAAAAGATTTTTGATTTAAAATTGAATATAAAGTTGATTAAATGATTTGAACTTAGTCAATTGTCCTCATAGAAGCTTCATTTCTACTTTGACTGCTTTCAAACGAATCAACTATTGTTTCTCGACCTCTGTATCCCCAGAATATGTTTTACAAGAAATTTGCCCCGAAAAATTTGCCAAAGACTTTAAAAGTACGGTAAAACTCAGAATTTGATAAAATAATACAATTTAAGAAAATGATTAAATACGGTGAAAAGAGGCATAATTGGCATTTTTGAGCAAATTTTAAGAGTTATATAATTCATGAGAAATTCAAGATTTAAAATATTGTGAAAGTCAAATTCCAAATCTAGGTATATCTTCTATCATCCAAAACTGATTCAGGTGTTGAAAGCTGCAGATCATAGTTTTTTGAGCTCATCTTTCAAACTAGATACCTTAGGACTTCACCAAATTATTACTTTTAGAGATAGCGTGAACAAATATTAAAGCCAATTCATTTTTATTTATTTATAATCTTTCATTAATTTTATTTGAAATAATTGAATCTTTTGTTTATACTTTTTGTTTTAATTTATTTTTTTTAATACTTTTTAGTTTATAATATTTTTTTATTTAGTATTGTTTATGACTTTCTGTCAATTATTTATAATGTATTTTTTTTATTTATATTTTTTTTCTCTTATTAATTTATTACTCTTCTCTTTATCTATGTATACTCTCATATTTTTTACCAATTTGTTTTTTATTTCTCTTACTAAATCTTATATCTGTTGATTATATTTCTCATCTAATAATGTTTTATTTTTATTTTATATTATAATTTTTTTAAGCTTTTATTCTATTTTTAGTTGAAAGTGTTTTTCAATTAAATTTTAGACCTTATTTAAGAAATTTTAAAATATTTTAGGAGATCCTTTATATAGGTTTAAATAAATAGATAACGTTAATGTATTTCTTTAATATTCTTAACAAATAATTTTATTCTTTTTTTATTTTTATTTATTATTAAATAATATAATAACAGTTTCTAAATAATTAAATATTAACCTACTTTGTGTTATTATTTAATTAATTTATCTAAACTTTTCCAAATTAATATAAAATTTCACATCATATTACTCACAAACATTCCTTATTTAATGGCTTAACACATATTAACACTTACGAATATGAATATTAAATAATAATCGTATCCTTAAAGAGTGCAAGGAAACATAGAAATTTGAGATTTGTTATAAGATTTGATGAGCATGTTAATATATTTGTTCTATTATAATATCGTTTCAAATGCACCTTGAGAAAGTTATAGGAAATTTTGAAATAATCTTAAATTAAGCAAGTCTACTATATTCATGCTTCTGAAAAAGATTCTGTCAGGATTAGCAACCTTAAAATTCATTTCAAATAAAATTTTGAGATATCTTACCATTTTTATTATCATAACCTTTCTATTATCCACCTTTTTATATTAATGATTTTTTATTTTTTTATTTTTATAAACCAGTTTCTTGTAACAATAAATCTAAAGTATTTTATTAAAGTCTGAAATATTTTCTAACTTAGTATAATAAATAATTTGAGTCTAAATAAGTATATGAATATGTTATCTCATATCTTTAAGTATAATTGTATATCTTTAGGTAAATACAATTTATATTTAAACGAGAGTTTTGTGAATATAAGTGAAAGTTAAAAATAATAAAGGCAAATTAATTAATCGATAGTTTTTTAGGGATTACTTTAAAGGTGCATTGAGAGGGTAAATGGGTGAACTAAATTATATTAACTTTTTAACAAGGAATATAATGTTTTTATCATAACTGTTGTAAATATAAACTTAATCAATATTAAGTAATGAATTGAATCTCTGAATAAAAAAAGACCCAATTCTAATAACATTAGCATTGAGCTAAATAATAAAATAGTAGAAAAACTTTCTCAAATATTGCAAGTGGTGGTATTTCTTGAACATGAAGCTCCGAATGAAGATTACTTAATGCCAGGACTTAGCAAGCAACAGTGCATAGGAAGGAAAGATTTTAGGCATAGACATTATTGCCATTAACTGCAAAATCATTGCTTAGGTCAACTTCAGCCTTCCTTAGAGACCTGGTGGCATTGGATGAACC
The DNA here is from genome assembly GCA_000711775.1 of Oxytricha trifallax. Taxonomy (NCBI): domain Eukaryota; phylum Ciliophora; class Spirotrichea; order Sporadotrichida; family Oxytrichidae; genus Oxytricha; species Oxytricha trifallax. The sequence continues at coordinate 54,703 of ARYC01018908.1, forward strand.
AGCTATCATGTTACTATCTCTGGCGTGATCAGAATTACTTGTGGCTGTATCTGCAGTAGCAGTAGGAAGATTAGTAAATGCTTAGGGCAATTTGTTGTTGGAGCCTTGGTAGTCAGAAGAGCGTTATCTGTCAACTTTAGTATGGCTAATACTTTGATTAAAGTACAATGGATATGCTGAGTAACGTGATAGAATCCAGAGAACTTTGAAATCCCCTAAGTATTGATCAGCAAAGACAAGTTAGGCAACTGTGACTGCTCCTTTTGATGCGATAAAGTCATTTCGGAGGTCTGAAGTGCGAGAGAATGGGAGCACAAAGGGTTAAAAAGCACTAATGAAACGAAGTTATTCTTCAGAAAGGCTCAGGAATTTTGAGCCACTATAATAGTATGTCTTTTAAACTTAATCAAATTCTTGTAGATCAGATATGATTCAGCCTTATCTCCTCACTTAACAAGACAGAGGTTATAGTCGACAACGCCTCAAGGGATAGCATCTGCTTCCTAAAAGTGATTCAACTATAGTACAGCCATGAATTGGCATGCTTAAAGGAGTTTAAGTAAATATGACATACGCTCTTTCGAGAAATATTGATGCTCGATTATCTTGGCTACCCCAGTAGATGTCTGAGGCTGACAATTTACCGTCTTGAGATAGCGGGTACTGACGTCCACAGCGCCCTGATGACGACGAGAGCGCCCAGCTGACGCCCACAGCGTCTGGTGACGTCAGGAGCGCCCAGGTGACGTCGAGAGCGCCCAGGTTACGCCAAGAGCAGCCGACGTCCACAACGCCCAAAATTTTTACTATATAATAATTATTTTTATAACTACTTGACCTCACTCTCTATTCATATATAGCATGATTAATTTGTAATCTCAGCACTACATAACAATCCTGCTTATATAATTTTTTATCATAATTTTTTATTTTTAATTTATCTACCTCTACATAAATAATGTATTTTACTAAAGAATATCTTGATTAATAGTCCAGAGCAATTTTTTATGAATTTCCAGGAAAAATTTTCATTAAATCTTATTATACAATTATAAATATCTAAAGACTTTTTTCTAATAATTTTTTAAAATATAATTTTTAATCAAATTTATTTTACTATTTAAGGATCCTTATCAAATATATCAAATTAAAGTAAACTTAGAGTTTATTTTAAATATTGATTCCAAATCGTTTAAAACTAATAGATTATTATCCAGATAAATATTGATTTTTTTATATTTTTGTATTTAAATAAGTTTTTGTTTACAAAATAAATGGTAAACTCATTTAACTAAAACTCTTTTCCAATTAAATTATATAGTAAAAACTTAAAATTTAAAGTAATTTTATGATTCAATAATTTATAAGCAAGAGTTAGGACTAAGATTTACATTAAAAACTATATACTTAAGAAGAAATTATATTCAATAAAATTAAAAATAGAGCACTTTATAATTTAGTTCTTATTTAAAACTGGAAGCATTAAATTTGTATAGATACAATTGCTTAATGTAATTTTGATCTTGCTTTATTATTATTATTTACCCTTATTAGGTACATTTTTATATTTATTGTGAATCTGATGATAGTAAAGCATTTATAAAATATTTTAATTTTAACACTTCTAGATGATTGCATCATTTTAAAAATTAATAATAAGTACATAATTGATTTTAAAAACTAAAACGAAAGTTTGGTGGAGTTAAAATTTTTCGAACTCTAAATATTATAATTCTAATTTTTATAGTTTAATTAGGCATTTATTTGTAAGATAATAAAGAAAAATATTCCCTAAGAATGTAAAAAAACTCTAGAAATGTAAATAATTTCATATAAGTAAGTAATTTTTAGAAATATATCAAAATCGAAAGATAAAAAGATTAACCATTTTGAAAAAAAAAATTAAGAAATATAAAATTATTATAATTATGTTTGCTATTAAACATTTGGGTTTTAATTTTTGTATTAATTAAGACTTTTATTTGATCTACAATTTTCGTAAAAAATATTAAAATATATCAGAGAAAAGTAAATTCTAAAAATAAAAATTAAAAAAATAAAAGATTTTTATATTTTATTAATTAGTATGAGATTAATTTGTGTGAGCTATAAGAATTTTTATATGAATAATACGTTAAATATGATTAATTAAAATACGACATACTTAACTTGATTGAAATTAACAAATTCTTACATATTAAATTATATGGAGATTCAAACATGGACAATAGCTACAGTGTCACTACTAGAAATGTTATTCAGGACGTGAAAACATCGAAGAAATAACTTAGAATCGAAAGGTCACATGGCATGGTGGCTCTAGGGGCACTTGAAAATTCCCTCTTATAATAAAAATTCCTTGCTTTTCTAGTCAAACTTCAACTGCCATATTCGAGGTCATCCTCTCCTCGGTTCTTGTTTCTATTGTATTCTTACGCTTTAAGAATCCTTTTCCATACATTTCCACATGTCGCAGCTCTCTCAACTCGTAAAGAAAAAGAAATTATGGTTGATTTTTAAAAGTAGATTTCAGTCCATTTTGGGTCAATTTTCATCGAAATTCGAAAAATCATAAAAAATTAATTTTTTTACTGAAAATCTTAAAAATCCCAATTTTTAGGGATCCTGGTCCAATTCCAGGGAAAGTCAATCATGGTCGGAATGAGCATTTCCACTACTAGAAATGTAGATCACTGCGAGGTGTATTCGAAGAAATGACTTAGAATCGAAAGGTCACATGGCATGGTGGCTCTAGGGGCACTTGAAAATTCCCTCTTATAACAAAAATTCCTTGCTTTTCTAGTCAAACTTCAACTGCCATATTCGAGGTCATCCTCTCTTCGGTTCTTGTTTCTATTGTATTCTTACGCTTTAAGAATCCTTTTCCATACATTTCCACATGTCGCAGCTCTCTCAACTCGTAAAGAAAAAGAAATTATGGTTGATTTTTAAAAGTAGATTTCAGTCCATTTTGGGTCAATTTTCATCGAAATTCGAAAAATCATAAAAAATTAAGTTTTTTGTTGAAAATCTCAAAAATCCCAATTTTTAGGGATCCTGGTCCAATTCCAGGGAAAGTCAATCATGGTCGGAATGAGCATTTCCACTACTAGAAATGTAGATCACTGCGTGGTGTATTCGAAGAAATGACTTAGAATCGAAAGGTCACATGGCATGGTGGCTCTAGGGGCACTTGAAAATTCCCTCTTAAAATAAAAATTCCTTGCTTTTCTAGTCAAACTTCAACTGCCATATTCGAGGTCATCCTCTCCTCGGTTCTTGTTTCTATTGTATTCTTACGCTTTAAGAATCCTTTTCCACACATTTCCACATGTCGCAGCTCTCTCAACTCGTAAAGAAAAAGAAATTATGGTAGATTTTTAAAAGTAGATTTCAGTCCATTTTGGGTCAATTTTCATCGAAATTCGAAAAATCATAAAAAATTATATTTTTTTGTTGAAAATCTCAAAAATCCCAATTTTTAGGGATCCTGGTCCAATTCCAGGGAAAGTCAAACATGGTCGGAATGAGCACTTCCACTACTAGAAATGTAGTTCACGGCGTGGTGTATTCGAAGAAATAACTTAGAATCGAAAAGTCACATGGCATGGTGGCTCTAGGGGCACTTGAAAATTCCCTCTTATAACAAAAATTCCTTGCTTTTATAGTCAAACTTCAACTGCCATATTCGAGGTCATCCTACCTCGGCTATCATTTCTATTGGATTCTTACGCTTTAAGAATCCTTTTCCATACATTTCCACAAGTCGCAGCTCTCTCAACTCGTAAAGAAAAAGAAATTATGGTTGATTTTTAAAAGTAGATTTCAGTCCAATTTGGGTCAATTTTCATCGAAATTCGAAAAATCATAAAAAATTAAGTTTTTTACTGAAAATCTCAAAAATCCCAATTTTTAGGGATCCTGGTCCAATTCCAGGGAAAGTCAATCATGGTCGGAATGAGCATTTCCACTACTAGAAATGTAGATCACTGCGAGGTGTATTCGAAGAAATAACTTAGAACGAAAAGTCACATGGCATGGTGGCTCTAGGGGCACTTGAAAATTCCCTCTTATAACAAAAATTCCTTGCTTTTCTAGTCAAACTTCAACTGCCATATTCGAGGTCATCCTCTCCTCGGTTCTTGTTTCTATTGTATTCTTACGCTTAAAGAATCCTTTTCCATACATTTCCACATGTCGCAGCTCTCTCAACTCGTAAAGAAAAAGAAATTATGGTAGATTTTTAAAAGTAGATTTCAGTCCATTTTGGGTCAATTTTCATCGAAATTCGAAAAATCATAAAAAATTAAGTTTTTTGTTGAAAATCTCAAAAATCCCAATTTTTAGGGATCCTGGTCCAATTCCAGGGAAAGTCAATCATGGTCGGAATGAGCATTTCCACTACTAGAAATGTAGATCACTGCGTGGTGTATTCGAAGAAATGACTTAGAATCGAAAAGTCACATGGCATGGAGGCTCTAGGGGCACTTGAAAATTCCCTCTTATAACAAAAATTCCTTGCTTTTCTAGTCAAACTTCAACTGCTATATTCGAGGTCATCCTCCTTCGGTTCTTGTTTCTATTGTATTCTTACGCTTTAAGAATCCTTTTCCATACATTTCCACATGTCGCAGCTCTCTCAACTCGTAAAGAAAAAGAAATTATGGTAGATTTTTAAAAGTAGATTTCAGTCCAATTTGGGTCAATTTTCATCGAAATTCGAAAAATCATAAAAAAATAGTTTTTTGTTGAAAATCTCAAAAATCCCAATTTTTAGGGATCCTGGTCCAATTCCAGGGAAAGTCAAACATGGTCAGAATGAGCACTTCCACTACTAGAAATGTAGATCACGGCGTGGTGTATTCGAAGAAATAACTTAGAATCGAAAAGTCACATGGCATGGAGGCTCTAGGGGCACTTGAAAATTCCCTCTTATAACAAAAATTCCATGCTTTTCTAGTCAAACTTCAACTGCCATATTCGAGGTCATCCTCCCTCGGTTCTCGTTTCTATTGTATTCATACGCTTTAAGAATCCTTTTCCATACATTTCCACATGTCGCAGCTCTCTCAACTCGTAAAGAAAAAGAAATTATGGTTGATTTTTGAAAGTAGATTTCAGTCCAATTTGGGTCAATTTTCATCGAAATTCGAAAAATTCAAAAAAATCATAAAAAATTAATTTTTTTGTTGAAAATCTCAAAAATCCCAATTTTTAGGGATCCTGGACCAATTCCAGGGAAAGTCAATCATGGTCGGAATGAGCACTTCCACTACTAGAAATGTAGTTCACGGCGTGGTGTATTCGAAGAAATAACTTAGAATCGAAAAGTCACATGGCATGGTGGCTCTATGGGCACTTGAAAATTCCCTCTTATAACAAAAATTCCTTGCTTTTCTAGTCAAACTTCAACTGCCATATTCGAGGTCATCCTCTCCTCGGTTCTTGTTTCTATTGTATTCTTACGCTTAAAGAATCCTTTTCCATACATTTCCACATGTCGCAGCTCTCTCAACTCGTAAAGAAAAAGAAATTATGGTAGATTTTTAAAAGTAGATTTCAGTCCATTTTGGGTCAATTTTCATCGAAATTCGAAAAATCATAAAAAATTAAGTTTTTTGTTGAAAATCTCAAAAATCCCAATTTTTAGGGATCCTGGTCCAATTCCAGGGAAAGTCAATCATGGTCGGAATGAGCATTTCCACTACTAGAAATGTAGATCACTGCGTGGTGTATTCGAAGAAATGATAGAATCGAAAAGTCACATGGCATGGTGGCTCTAGGGGCACTTGAAAATTCCCTCTTATAACAAAAATTCCTTGCTTTTCTAGTCAAACTTCAACTGCCATATTCGAGGTCATCCTCTCCTCGGTTCTTGTTTCTATTGTATTCTTACGCTTAAAGAATCCTTTTCCATACATTTCCACATGTCGCAGCTCTCTCAACTCGTAAAGAAAAAGAAATTATGGTAGATTTTTAAAAGTAGATTTCAGTCCATTTTGGGTCAATTTTCATCGAAATTCGAAAAATCATAAAAAATTAAGTTTTTTGTTGAAAATCTCAAAAATCCCAATTTTTAGGGATCCTGGTCCAATTCCAGGGAAAGTCAATCATGGTCGGAATGAGCATTTCCACTACTAGAAATGTAGATCACTGCGTGGTGTATTCGGAAGAAATAACTTAGAATCGAAAGGTCACATGGCATGGAGGCTCTAGGGGCACTTGAAAATTCCCTCTTATAACAAAAATTCCTTGCTTTTCTAGTCAAACTTCAACTGCTATATTCGAGGTCATCCTCCTTCGGTTCTTGTTTCTATTGTATTCTTACGCTTTAAGAATCCTTTTCCATACATTTCCACATGTCGCAGCTCTCTCAACTCGTAAAGAAAAAGAAATTATGGTTGATTTTTGAAAGTAGATTTCAGTCCAATTTGGGTCAATTTTCATCGAAATTCGAAAATCATAAAAAATTAAGTTTTTTGTTGAAAATCTCAAAAATCCCAATTTTTAGGGATCCTGGTCCAATTCCAGGGAAAGTCAATCATGGTCGGAATGAGCATTTCCACTACTAGAAATGTAGATCACTGCGTGGTGTATTCGAAGAAATGACTTAGAATCGAAAGGTCACATGGCATGGAGGCTCTAGGGGCACTTGAAAATTCCCTCTTATAACAAAAATTCCTTGCTTTTCTAGTCAAACTTCAACTGCTATATTCGAGGTCATCCTCCTTCGGTTCTTGTTTCTATTGTATTCTTACGCTTTAAGAATCCTTTTCCATACATTTCCACATGTCGCAGCTCTCTCAACTCGTAAAGAAAAAGAAATTATGGTTGATTTTTGAAAGTAGATTTCAGTCCAATTTGGGTCAATTTTCATCGAAATTCGAAAAATCATAAAAAATTAAGTTTTTTGTTGAAAATCTCAAAAATCCCAATTTTTAGGGATCCTGGTCCAATTCCAGGGAAAGTCAATCATGGTCGGAATGAGCATTTCCACTACTAGAAATGTAGATCACTGCGTGGTGTATTCGAAGAAATGACTTAGAATCGAAAAGTCACATGGCATGGTGGCTCTAGGGGCACTTGAAAATTCCCTCTTATAATAAAAATTCCTTGCTTTTCTAGTCAAACTTCAACTGCCATATTCGAGGTCATCCTCTCCTCGGTTCTTGTTTCTATTGTATTCTTACGCTTTAAGAATCCTTTTCCACACATTTCCACATGTCGCAGCTCTCTCAACTCGTAAAGAAAAAGAAATTATGGTTGATTTTTAAAAGTAGATTTCAGTCCATTTTGGGTCAATTTTCATCGAAATTCGAAAAATCATAAAAAATAATTTTTTTTACTGAAAAT